>ML783372.1:710644-721785 GCA_009831015.1 Picea engelmannii | reverse complement strand
ATGTTGGCCGAGTATCACTTTTGAACCTTGATTTTGAGGTGGTTCTGCTAGACAATATTTGTTCTATTGTATCTCCCAAGTTTCAGCCCTTCTGGGTATGAAGATTTCCCTTATGTATTTCTATGATATGTCTTCTCTGTAATGCCACCGGTCTGATCAAAATTGGATGTGCCAAGTGGAATTTACGGTAACTTCCCCACAACTTGCCGATTTTTTGCCTTTCCAGGAGATCTCACTTGTATAGTATTCCCCGCACAAAATAATTGATATAAAATTCTGAAACTCACACCCAAAATAGTACAGACTGTCCACGATCGAATGCAACCAGTCCCACTCAATTTGGATACTCTAGGAAGAAGTTATGATTGTTTTAGCCAGAACACCTTCTTGAGACTAGTCAATAGGACTAGTCAAATACCCTATCTTACACAGGGTGTATCTAAAAATTTAAGATGACACAGAAGATGAACTTGTTACCACAGCTAGAATTATAATTTCTGTAAATTCCCTCAAGAGTTCAGGGTCTGAAACGTCACAGAAAAGTTTTTATAGCGAAAATCCCACAATGACTCATTTCAGGATGATTCTAGAATCCGATCTTGTACAAGCTATATCTCCGAAAGTATAATGCCTAAGGAGATGAATTTTTAACCCAACGTACCTTGATCTATCTTCTAAATACCCTCCAAGCCGCTCCTTCTGAAACGTTGTATAAAAAATGTTATAGCGAAAATGCCACGGTGTCTCAGATGTAGCAGCGAAACCCCAAGACCTTGAGCTTTGATACCATATGTTAAGAACCAAACATCAATATAGCATAGAAAAACCTCAGGAAAAGTAATCAACGCCTTGAAAAAGAGATAATTTCAGATAATAAGCCTCTTCGAGGGGGCAACCTCCTTTTACCCCACTTAAATGTTCAAGTCCAAGATGATTCAAAATGAAAATGTCTCCTTGGTATATATAGGAGACTAGGAGGTTTAATGGCCTAAACCCGACATAAATAAAATAACATTACTAATCTAAATTACAACTAATGGCCTAAGGCCGACATAAATAAAATAACATTACTAATCTAATATGCCCCAATTAAGTGGTAATGAGCCAATATTAGGGCTTAACATAGGTAGCATCGGCTCCGCCAGTAGGGGAGTTGCCCGAAAGGGGAGCCCAGTCAAGAAATATACATCCTCCACCACAGTGAAGGGGATCTTATCTCCTCGCACGAGGAAGCAGTGCAGCTCCAAACTCCACATCTAGATCAAGAACTGTAATAGATACTCATGTGCCCGTATCAACGGGCACTCAAAGAACTTTAGCAACCCACAGGTTTCCAAAGTCACACATACACCGGGCTCCTCAATGGCCACGGCATCTCGCAACTAAGCCTAGTCTCTCTCTCGCCACCTCATTGGCATTGTCACCGCTGTCCACCTGCAAACAACATAGAGCCATATGTCAGCTCACGCAACCATCCAAACATCAAAAGACTCATTTTTTTTACACCCCAACCTTGCCTCCTAGGCACGGTTTTGTTACCCACAGGCGCGCACACATGCGTGCCTGTTCACAGGATCAGAAGAGCTGCAGAGAAGGCACAATTGTTTGATCCAAGGAAATAAAATCATACTTTTGAAGAAGGAAGGAGAGTATTTGTAGGTGAACAAGATTCTTCATCTAAGGCACAACCAGAAGTAAGCGAATGTGAAATGCCCCCAAAATTTGATCAATCTGTCCCACTTAGGCAAGGAAAAGAGGGAAGCAAGATTATGGACTTCTTGTATACTTGTATCAATTTGATTAAATATGAAAGAGTTGTGCAGGAACTACAACACCTGATAAGACAGTATGAAATTAGAAGAGTAGATCCTCTGTTGAATAGAGTTGTGAATCAAGTATCTAAAAAAAGGAGAACAAGCAAGGAAATGCACCTTAGTGCTTAGATTGGAGACTATGACATGGACTGTTTTCTCCTCAACCTGGGGTTAGAAGTAAATGTTATGACAAAGAAGAATTGGACATTGATGGGAAAACCTAAATTGATTTAATCTCCTATTAGGCTCAGGATGGCTAATTAGAAAGTGGTGAGCCCCTTTTGAGGACTAGATCATGTCACTGTAGACATCGACGGAGTGAGGACATTTGCAGACTTCGAAGTAATTGAGATTGTTTTGATGATAGTTGTCCTTATCCTGTGTTGTTGGGCATTGATTGGGATTTCAACAAATCGACTGTTGTTGATCTAAAAAAGAGAAGAATGACATTTGAAGGTGATGGCCTTAGGTTCATTGAACCCCTTAACCCTGATGAAGGTTGCAAATACACAGAACCTATAAGAGAAGAAGACCACACCTATGAGCTAGAAAACATCTATAAACTGACATAAGGACACCAGGATTATATTAATCCTACAACAAATGGAAATATAAGTTGGCGAAGTGAAAGTGCATGTTCATCAGATTCATAAAAAGCATTGGAAAATTGGAAAAAAGAATGTATGAAGTCTCTACACGGAGGTGTGCCAGATTGACCAAGGCAGTTCGTTGGATTGACATAGAAGTAAGTAATCTTCCAACATTTCATGGCTTGAATAATTTAGAGACATTTCTAGTTGAATTTGAAATAATTGTACCAATACAACAGAGGTTGTTAGCACTAGACAAAGCCTTGAAGGCAACACCAACTAGATGGTGGGGGACACACAAGAAGAACATCGCAGAGTGGGTACAATGTTGCACCTTATTGACAGTATGCTTTTCAGATCAAGTTGAAGGTTGCGAAGTTTGATACACAAGTCAGAGTTGTCCTAAAGACCATGTGCAAAGTTGTGAGGAATCCTGGAGCAACATTCCTAAAGAAAAGTGGGTACATATGTTCATTAACACCTTCGATACTACACCTATCAACTAGTATCTTCAAGAAGAACTGTGCTTAGCCACTACATATTGGTATGGTATGACCTAGAACTTTATAGCTATGTTCCTATTTGAAAGTTAGTACCCCAAAGTAGATCAGGCTTTGCAAATTGTAAGATAGAAGGTCTTTGAGGAAGTACCTAACCTCCCTCTTGAACAAGAAGAAGATGAATGGACTACACCTCTTCAAAGGTTACAAGGTTGTTACAATATTAATGCTGATGAGAATGATGACCCTAGGAATGTGAACATTTCAGAAAATGAAGGACAACGAGGTATACAAGGGCCAGGGATTGAATTACCTTTTGTTGGGCAGCCTATTAAAATTAAGAAGATTAACATTGGAACAGATAAAACACCTGAGTTAGCAAATGTTGGAGACTATTGGGATGATGATACTATTAGTAAGATTACAGAACTAATGCATGAGCATCATGACTTGTTTCCAACCAAGTTTACAAACATGAAGGTCATTAAGGGGCCCATGGGAGAAATGAATAGTCCTTTAAAAGCATATGCAAGGCCTGTCAAGCAGAGGCCTTACATGATGAATCCCAAGTACAGGCAGAAAGTTAAGATTGAATTAGATAAGATGATGGAAGTAGGAATCATATAATATATTGAAGACTCTAAATGGATCAGCCCTATGGTGTTCCAAGATAAGAAGTCAAAAGAAATCAGAATCTGTGTAGATATAAGGAAGTTGAATGATGCATGTTTACATGATCCATTTCCTACATCTTTTACTAATGAAGTTCTAGATAATGTAGGAGTACAAGAAGTTTATTCATTCATAGATGGATTTTTAGGCTATCACCAGATCATAATTGCTAAGAAGGACAGACATAAGAGAAAATTTGCAACATAATGGGGTTCCTTTTAGTACACTATGATGCCTTTTGGTTTGAAGAATGCACCAACCATATTTTCTAGGGTGGTGTTCGAAGCGTTTAAGGAATTTTTACATACGTTTTTGGAGGCATACTTTGATGACTGGACCATTTTTAGTCTACTAAAAGATCATATTGAATGTTTGAGATTAATGTTAGATAAGTAAAGGCAATGTCAAATTTCCCTGAACTTGAAGAAGTGTATTTTCTTTTCACCTTTTGGAGTGTTGTTAGGACACATTGTGTGTAAACAAGGGTTGTTGGTAGATCCTTCCAAGATTTCTATCATTGTTGATATACCTCCTCCTACTTTGGTTAGACAACTATGCATTGCATTGAGACACATTGGATATTATAGAAATTTTATTAAGGGTTAGGCACAGATAATAACACTTATGGAAAATATATTAAAAAAGGATAGTAAGTTTCAATGGACAGAGGAATGTCAGCAGATTTTTGACACACTAAAGAAGAAAATGGTCACTGTGCCTATTTTGATTTTCCCAGATTGGAGTAAGGAATTCCACGTTCATGTTGATGCTTCATCCATTGCATTAGGAGTAGTTTTGGCACAACCAGGTACAGGAGATATTGACCACCCTATAGCCTTTTTCTATCATGAAACTTTCTACATCTAAAATGAATTATACTACCACTAAAAGAGAAGGCTTAGATATGGTATATGCATTGCATAAGTTTAGACACTACTTGTTGGGATGCCATTTTAAGATGTTCACTAATCATTCTGCATTAAAGTACTTAGTCAACAAGCCAGTGCTGGGGGGGGGAATATGCAGATAGCTATTATTATTCTAGGAGTATGACTTTAAGATCACGGTCAAGTTGGGAAGAATGAACAAGGGACCTCACCACTTATCCAGGTTAGAACATGTCGAGGAACCTACCATCTTGGATGATACACTACTAGATGCGCAGTTGTTGGTCATCAGAAAAGTTGATGATCACTTCACCGAGATAGTCCAGTTCCTATCCACAGGAATGGCACCTCGCGGGTATACAATTATTCAAAAGAAACTATTGGTAGTCTGCGCTGTAGATTTTCAACTTATAGTTGGACAGTTATATAATATGGGACCAGATGAGATCTTAAGAAGATGTGTTATGGAGTCAGAAAGACCATTGATCCTTGTAGAAGAACATGAAGGCATCGCAGGAGGAAATTATGCATGGAAAGCAACAACGCATAAGGTTCTCAGAGCCAGTCTCTGGTGGCCCACTTTACATAAGGATGCTAAGGAATACTACAGATCCTGCGATGTATGTCAAAGAATAGGGAAGCCTTCTAGAAGGGATGAGATGCCTTTAACAACTCAGCTAACGTTACAAGAATTTGAGAAATGGGCTATTAACTTTGTGGGACCTATCAACCCACCATGAAAGTGCACAGGATCTCGATACATCATCACTACTACAGATTATTTCACCAGATGGGAAGAAGCTAGAGCAGTTAAAGATTGTAGTGTAGCTACAACTACGCGGTTCATCTTCGATGATATCATAACCAGATTTGGATTCCCAAAGATCCTTATGAGTGATCAAGGAACACACTTCATTAACAAAACTATTGAAGCCGTGACTTAGGAGTTCGAAGTTCACCATCAGAAGAGCACACCATACCACCCAGAGGCGAATGGTAGAGTCAAAGCTTTCAATAAAATCTTGGAGACAATGCTGACTAAGATTTGCAGTGTTAACAGTGATGATTTGAATTTGAGAATTCAAACAATGTTATGGGCTTATCGAACTACTTGCAAAAATTTAACCACGCAAACTCCCTTCGAGTTAGTTTATGGCCTAGAAGTAGTGGTACCTATGGAATACTTGGTTCCTAGTTTAAGAATTGCATCATTTACAAGTATGGATGACATTGACATTGTTCAAGACAAGCTCACATAGTTGATAGAATTAGAGGAAGAGAGGTTCATTGAAGGATTTCATCAGCAAGTACAAAAAGAATGAGAAAATGATTTTCATGACAGACAAATAAAGAAGAAATCATTTAAACAAGGAAATTTGGTACTTTTATACAAAAACAAGTCCATGAAGCATCCAAGAAAGTTCAGGACACATTGGCTTGGGCCATTTGAGGTTGCCTATGTTATAGAAGGGGGAGCTGCACAATTGAAGACTCTTAATGGAGAATGGAAGGATGGTTTAGTAAATGGGAGCCAGTTGAAGTTGTATTATGACAACCAGCTGCCTTGCAGCCTTCAGTAAAAACAAAGCAAGAAGGGTCTAGGTATCAAGTGCAGTTGAAATTGGGTACCAGGCACATAAAATACAATCTGCAAAATATAGGGAGGGACAGAGCAGAAAGCACCAGCTGCTCCATGCAGTCTGTAGTCAAAGTAATACAAGAGGCTTAACCCTGCAGTGAATTGGGATGAGTCACACGTGAGTTTTGGGGGCCTATTGGACCTTGGGCAGGTATTATGTAAGAAAGAGAAGATTAACAAATAAGAAAGACAAATAACAAAGTGCATGAAAGGCACACAAATGGAGGAAGGGTTGAAGTGGTTAAAGAAGCATAGAAGAAGGAACAAAGTAAAGGAAAGCAAGATGTTGAAAGAGAAGATCAAGGAAGACAAAGAAACAAAGAAGACAGATTGGGGACAAGTCAACAAGTAGAATAAGACACTAATGGGTGCTTTGGAGGACCTCACGGAGAAGAAGGAAGAATAGGTTGGCAAATCCCTTAAAATGCAGGCTATATGGACCTAGGGTTTTGGTACCTAGGTTTTTGGCACCTAAATTTTGGTCTAGGGTTTCTAAGAGTCATGGAATGATAAATAGAGGTCTAGAATACTTGAGAGGGTTTTTGTTGTTTTTGTTGATAGAGATATTGATATGTAAAAGTGTTATGTCTTAGAGAATTCCTGTATTTTGGATCTTCAGCTAGGTGCAGAGAAGGATCTGTAGTTGAGTGCGCAGATAGAACTGTGTATTTTCATCTACTTTATCAATAAACACACTTTTGTGGACGTAGACCTAGGGAGAGGGTGAACCATGTAAAATATTGTTGTTCTATGTGATTGATGTTGTGTTAGTTTCTATCTTTTATAATGTGACTGCATTATTATTTTCCTTACTAAAGATAAGAAGATATAACTAAATTCACAAAGTTGAGCATAATACTATCAAGAATTGCTAGGTTATCTTGCGTTGTTATTCTGGAATCATCTTGCACTTCCTATGGTTGTAGACACCTGTGTCCTAAAACCCCCCTATTGCTACTTTGGGTGAGACTTCATCTTCTCCGCAGGTGTTTCCGAAATGGTTAGTAGTTACGATTTGTTGGTGTGCTGTTAGAGTTGAACCCTGGGTCTGCCCCTATTCTGCAAACAATATTAATTCAAGCTTGAGGAAAAATTCCTGCTATGGGACTCAACCCATGCTGAAAGAGGGAGACATTCTAAATTCCAAAAATTATGGATAGGTCCTTTCAAAATTGATTTTATCCTCGACAAAAACTCATACCTTCTAAAGTATTTAGAGGAACAATTATTTTCTTATAGTACTAATGGTTCCCACTTGAAACACTATGTGGAACCAACATGATTATTAACACTTTGTATAAACTTGACTGTTGTATATAGTCCTTTGTATTACTCTTTTTTTTCTACTTAGCTTTGATTGAGTTTTAATTTTTCTGTGTCTTCCTCGTAATCATCAAAAATAAAGTCTGGATCAATTTTTCCATAACAATGTCATTCTGTAAGTATTGTTGATCGATGAAAAATAAGATACACACATATGTCGTGATGTCCTCCTTTCAGACACCATTGAAATAACTTTTTTCTTTCAATATTGTTGAAGTATATTTAGTTGGGTCTTCTTCCTTGTTTCTGATGTCCTTTTCTTCCCTCCATCCTAAGATTCAAGAGTCAATTACTTATCAATTATGAATCTTTGTGTGTGCATGACCAACTCCCCTCATACATCTCACTTTCCATAAGTTATTCCCTGAAGTCTCGTCTCATTATTTCCCTTAAACCATATTTTCCCCCCTGTTGCACAACTATTATTTTCAACAGTTTTTTTTATTATTCTATTGGTCTACGAAACTAAACATAATGAGTTCTAAATCTGTTGGGAACAAATTTCCCTGTGGATTCGCTAGTTTGTTGATGCCCAAAAGCACAACATGGAATCCCTTCCTGCAAATGGGTTGCACTGTCTTAATACTTATATATATTTAATAATACACTAAATAGGTGGGACCCTATTATGTGAATGATGATGAAAAACACTTTTATTCGATTTACTCTCAGGACTACCTTACGAAATTGATTATACAATTTGGGAATAAACCCATAAATTTGAAACAACTTTCCATGTGAAATTGACTAATGATGTGTGTGTTGGAAATTTAATTTAAAAAAGAAAGGAAAAGGGGAAAATGTTTGTTTTAATAAGCATCTTGGTTATTCTTGCTACACTTATTTTGACTTGTTGTTCAAACCTCAAGAAGGAGCCACACATAGTTATGGTGTATTGCACTTATGGTATACTTGTTATTATTGTGGACAACAGATAAGTTTTATAAGATGTAAACCCTTCACTAGCAAGGAATGTGGCACTTAACATGTTTTGGTTCCAAGTGTTGAGTATATGTTAAAATTTATGATTTTAATTTGACTTTTGGATTGAAATTTTATGTGGAAAACATAGTGGACTATGTGTTGGAAGTATTGGGTGTTCTCGTACTTGGATCTAGTTGATGGAAATTAATGTGAGAAACAACGTGCAATTACTGCACATCACTCTAACCCTACCTCGAGGTCGCCAACCTCACTTGGTTCACATTTGTGTTGGTTTCTTTGGCTGGTGTTGCCTCCGTATTTCATGGCCTTGGGAATAATAGTGGTGCTTATTGGTTTTATAGCATTCTCCTTACATGTATGTTGGCTCTTACCTCTCCATTCATGAACTATAGCTCTGCTCCGAATAAAATCATGATGTTGACTCTTAGATTTTCTTACATACTGTGTTTTATTTCCGAAGTTTATAATGGGTGTATGTGGGTATCACTGCTGTGAAAATTGCATTTTAATAGAGGTCCCTCCTTGTTGGAATGTAAATGTTTCAAGCTGAGAATAATGTTCGAAATTCCTTTCTGTTTGAATTATGTGATTGTGTTGCACCTAGAACAAATGTTGTTATGTTTCTATGGTTGTCGGAAAATAGTTATGGAAAGTACCTTCGGATTCAATCATCTTTGGTGATTCAAATTCAAGGTTTTTTCTCTATGAAACAAAAGAACATTTTTTTTTTCTTTCATAATTCCATACCCTTTACCCAGTATTTGGAAGACTTGCATCTCCTCCAAATTATCTTTTCGTTGTTTGTGAATATATGTGAGACATGCGTATTTTCCTTGCGACCACTAAGGGAGGTCTATGGAAGGTCTGTTGTGGAAGTAAATGGTTAAATGGTTTTTACAAACCCCTTATGAATGTATCTCCTTTACATTTTCCCAAGCTTCAGTTCTTTTATCTGATATATGGAAACCAGTATATTCAAACTTGTTATAAAAACAGGACTGCAGAGAAATAAAATAAAACAAATGCGAAAACAAAACACAGAAGATACACAATACAAGAGAGACATAGATTTATGTGGTTCACCCAGTGTGGGCTACGTCTACCAGAGAAATTTTCAGGTCCTTCCTTTATTATTATCCAGCAAATGAAGGGATACAACCTACAACAAAACCCGTTGTAACTTCCTCTTATTTCTCTCACAGTCTCCTCTCTTAGAATACAATATTCGCCATCGACCATAGCCACAAATACATTTCCCTCATAAAAGAGGATTGCCTTCTAGGGCGAAAAAACCTAACATAATCTCTACCGTTAGATCTTCCAACTTATAATGAAAAGTCCAGATTTACAATGAAATTACAAATATACATTTACAAGGCAATTTTTCCTTTGGGGGCTTCACCCTCGAACCTTCGTTGGGAGCCTGCTTGCCCCTAAACCCCCCAACCGGAGGGATATCCCCCCCTGACCCCCATAGAGGGGGTACCCCCCCTCTGCACTCCCTCACGTGGAAGAGTGTACATACTTCTGGGGTGTAAATACTTCATGGGGTATAAACACAGCTGAAAGCAAGGACCTCTGAATCAGGAAGATAATCAGGCTCCACAACTAACAATCTCCCACTTGGAGATTGATCTCAACAACTCCATCGTTGTTGTATATGCTAGACTCTGAACCTTCTTGGACCTAGAAAATTTCTCATCTTCATCTTCATTCTTGAAGACCAACTGAAACTGAGCAGGAGCTTAGTTTCTCCCTGGTTACTCCCTTTGTTAACATGTCTGCAGGATTCTAGCTAGTCTGTATCTTTTCCAACTTCAAATGTCCATCTTCCAAGGAGGATTGTATGAAGTGGTACCTCAGCTATATATGCTTAGTCTTCGAATGGAAGATTGAGTTCTTTGCAAGATGAATTGCACTCTCACTATCACAGTACAACCTTCTATTCTCCTACTTCTTTCCCAATTCCTCCATAAACCTCTGTAACCAAATCATCTCTTTACTAGACTCTATAGCAAAAACATACTCTGCCTCTATTGTTGAAAGTGCAACAACCTTTTGCAGTTTTTAAATCCAACTTACTGATGTTCCACCTATAGTAAAAACATACCCTGTGGTGCTCCTCCTGTTGTCTTTATCACCTGTCATATCTGAATCAACATATCCCTGTAGAAAAGTGTCTAAACCTCCAAAACATAATGCATGAGTAGTAGTACCTCTCAAATACCTGAGAATCCACGTTACTGCCTCCCAATGTTCTTTACCTGGATTGGTCATATACCTGCTCACAACTCCCACTGCGTGTGCAATATATGGTCTTGTGAAAACCATTGCATACATCAAGCTGCCAACTGCTGATGAATAAGGGACCCTGGACATGTATTCTATCTCCTCCCATGTCTTGGGACACATTTCCTTAGTTAATTTGAAATGGCTGGCCAAAGGTGTACTAACTGGTTTTGCATTCTAAACCTCTCCAACACCTTCTCTATGTACTCACCCTGAGACAATGTCAATTTGCGATTTTTTTTGTCTCTTGTTATTCTCATGCCAAGGATTTTCTTTGCAGCACCCAAATCCTTCATCGCAAATGAATTGGCTAATTTCTTCTTGATCATATTTATATCTTGCATATTAGACCCTGCAACAAGCATGTCATCTACATACAATAGCAAGATAATATAGCTTCCATTTTCTAGCCTTTTAAAATAAACACAGTGATCAGAATGACATCTACTATAACCCTGTTCTGTCATGAACCTGTCAAACTT
>ML783372.1:694440-705812 GCA_009831015.1 Picea engelmannii | reverse complement strand
AGAAGTCCAAATCAATTTGTTTAAGATCTGGCAACAAATTTCTTTTGTGAAGGATCTGCATACCCTTCTCACTCATGTGTCCCATCCTATGATGCCATAGTGTTGTATCCACTCCTATAGAAGCTAAAGATATAGAAGAGTCAATATTACCAATACATAAATACAATGTACCTACCTTCTCTCCTTTTGCTATCACCAATGATCCTTTGATGAACTTCCACGTCTTATCTGTAAATATGGATATACAACCTTCACTTGCCAACTGCCTTGTTGAAATCAGATTTTTCCTTAAATCTGGAACATGTCTTACCTCTTTCAACAACCATTGGTTTCCATTTCGTTGCTTTATTTTTACCTTCCCATTCCAACAATTTTGCATGGTGCATCATCACCCAAATGAACCTGTCCAAAATCACCTTGAACATAATCTAGAAAATGTTTCCTATGGGGTGTGGCATGAAATGAAGCCCCTGAATCTACTAACCAAGACTCAAAAAATTATTTACAAAAAGAATCAAAGCATCTTGTAACACATCACCTGTTACATTTGCTTCCTGATTTCTCTCCTGTTGTCCATCTCTTTGTTTCTTTGGAGCTCTACAGTCTTTCTTCAGATGTCCTTTCTTCCCACAATTCCAACACTCTATCTTTCCAAGTATGGATTTGGATCTACCCTTCCTAGAATTTTTGTTGTTCCCTGAGCCCTTTCCTCTATCCTTTTGTCTTCCCCTGTTCTCCATGTTCAACGCATTACCTGATGTCTCACCTGTGCTTTTCCGTCGCATTTCCTCACTAAGGATAACACCAACAACATCATCAAATTTTAAAGTATTTGAACCTGAGACATAGTTACTTACATCCATGACCAAGCCATTCCATATTTCTGGCAATGAGCAGAAGATTAGAAGAGCCCTAACCTCATGATCAAAGTCCACTTTTACAAAACTTAGTTGATTAGTAACCGTATTAAATTCATTTAAATGATCTACAACAGACCCACCTTCCGACATATTCATATTAAATAATCACTTCATTAGAAATACCTTATTGGACATCGAGGGTTTTTCATACAATTTGGCCAATGCTTCCATCAAACCCTTCATTGTCTTTTCTTTGGAAATATTGAAAGCCACCGACGTTGCCAGGCTCAGCCGTATCGTTCCTAGAGCCTTTCTGTCAAGAATCTCCCATTCTTCATCCTTCATGTCCGTCAGCTTCTTTTCTACTCCACCCAATGGTAGGAATAGATCCTTCTGATATAAATAATCTTCCATCTGCATCTTCCATAACTGGTAGTTTTGTCCATTAAATTTCTCGACCCTAAACTTTCCATCTTACGACATTGCTCCCATTCGAACCAGGAACCCTCTTTTCCTACGAGTTACCTTTCTCTCTGATACCAGTTGTTAGAAAAACAGGACCGCGGAGAAATAAAATAAAACAAATGCAGAAACAAAACACAGAAGATACATAATACAAGAGAGACACATATTTACGTGGCTCACCCAGTGTGGGCTATGTCCACCAAAGAAATTGCCAGGTCCTTCCTTTATTATTATCCAGCAAATGAAGGGATACAAACTACAACAAAACTCGCCGTAACTTCCTCTTATTTCTCTCATAGTTTCCTCTCTCAGAATACAATATTCGCCATCGACCATAGCCGCAAATACATTTCCCTCATAAAAGAGGGTTGCTTTCTAGGGAAAAAAACCCTAACATAATCTCTATCATTAGATCTGCGAACTTATAATGAACAGTCCATATTTACAATGAAATTACAATATACATTTACAAGGCAATTTTTCCTTTGGGGGCTTCATCCTCAAACCCCCGCTGGGGGCCCGCTTGCCCCCAGACCCCCCAGCCGGGGGGATAACCCCCCCGACCCCAGCAGAGGGGATACCCCCCCTCTTCACTCCCTCATGTGGAAGAGTTTACATACTTCTGGGGTGTAAATACTTCATGGGGTATAAACAAGGATAAAAGAAAGGACCTTTGAATCAGGAAGATAATCAAGCTCCACAACCAACAAAACTCTGGTCTTGATGTATGTTATAATGTTGACAGAAGGAAAGATTGGTTGTATGCATTAAGTCTTGGCTCATTTTTTATTTATCTATGGGGGTTTGGTCAAATTTGAACTTATATGATGATTATATCAAA
Organism: Picea engelmannii; assembly: GCA_009831015.1. Lineage (NCBI taxonomy): Eukaryota > Viridiplantae > Streptophyta > Pinopsida > Pinales > Pinaceae > Picea > Picea engelmannii. Next base: position 703,646 of record ML783372.1, on the reverse strand, counting down.
CGATGAGCACCAGTTTCACATGGGGTTTCAAAACTTGAGTTACCTTGATGTAGAGGTTGTTGTTTGCGCTTCCTTTTCATAGTTCGTAGGGAGTTTTGTCATTGATTTTTTTGAGCATTACTTTTTTTTGAATGTGAACTGTTTTGTTCACTTCATGTGTCCAAAAAACAACTGTCAATTTGGAATCCATTAGCATTGTTCAAGCCATTTCTTGTGTAATTATCATCCATTATGATAATGTTCCTTTGTTTTTGAACCACTCTTTGAACCAATCTATGAATCCATGCTCCTGTCCATACTGTCCAATACTCTACTTGTGCAATTGTCCATAATGATGACCCATTTATCACTATACTATCATAAAGTCTTGATTAATCCATCAAATTGTACTTCTGCTAAATGTCTGCTTTGGATCTGTCTTCTCAAACTCTGCAAGCTTCTTGAAGGATGGTTCTCTGGTCTATCACAACTATCGCATATACTTCCCCTATCTAATATTCATATTACTTGGGAGTCTCTAAGCCAGATGGCTCAGAACAATTCCTACTCTGATGTGTATTCATAATCATCTTCATTGGTAGGTTCATCATCATCTTCATTGGTAGATTCATCATCTCTCTGAGATCTGACTTATTTCTTTCTGTCTTTGGATTCATCTTTCACTACAATGCATGAAAGTAAAATATCTTGAACCTATTCCTTATTTACCTGTCCTTCTTTTATTTCAGTTATTTTCCAAACCTTTCTGTATCTGACATCTTTATTTTTCTCTGTAGAAGTTTCTTCATCTCGTTTTATTTCCAATCTTGTGATCTCTGGGACCTGGTCTCTATTCACCTATTCTTCATGTTTTCTTATCCATACTTTCTTATATATGATCTTAGCATTCTCTTTAATGGAAGTATTGATCATGCTTCTACAATCACTAGCTATGTGTCCATATTTATGATATTTGTAACATTTAATGTTATGTGGGGCCACATATGCACTTCTTGTTGGATTAATGAGAGGGGGGGTGAATCAATAATAGAGCAATTTAATCCTTTTTAACCATATAATCCAAGTGTTATATCAATGAATCATTATCATCCAATAAATTCAAAGTAAATAAGCAATGAAAAAATGAACAAACATACACATACACAGTACACCAGTGTTTTACATGGAAACCCAAATCGAGAGAAAACCACAAAATTATTTTTCTTATATGTCTTGAAGAATTACATTCATTAGAAGCACCAACTTCCTTTGTTTTCCAACTGCAACTGGAAGGAGGCTCCAACCCCCTTGTTTCTCAGGCTACAACCTGAGGGAAGCTCCAACTCCCCAATTCTCTGGCTACAACCCCCTATGTTCTTTGGCTACAACCGGAAGGTGGCTACAACCACCTATCCTTGCCCCGTCTTGCCACCCTAAAGTAGAAGTAGAATGATGGAACCACTGTCAACCTGTCACTGTAGACTGATGGAACCACTGTAAACCTGTACCAATAAATCTGAACCATGCATCAACCTGTACCTCAACTTTTAATCAACATGTACCATAAACAAGTGCATCAACCATGCACCAACCTGTACCAAATAACCTGTAATCAACCTGTACCATAAACAAGTGCATCCAACCATGTACCAAGTATGTACCAATAATTTTTCAACTACTCATCAACTATGACTCATCAATATGTACCAACATCATCAGCTATACACCTCATGTATGTGCCAACTCATCAACTACTTGTCTCAACCATGTACTCAACATGTACCTCAACCAAAATCCCTCATCAATTTCATAATCCAAATCTGATTTGTAGCTCTGTAATAGACCTGGTTTATATGATCACATTCTTGCAAACCTTTCTTAACTTCAACAACAAGAGACTATCATTTTCATCAAACTTTTCTTTAGTCTCACATGCCTAGTTTTGGATTAGTCAACAACCCTAACTTGAAGTAATCATAACTTTGTACCTGTAATGTATAAATCTTTGAAATTGATACAAAATGTTATTCATTGTGTTTTATGTAATTCCTCCAGGTGTGACTACTTTGAACCTCTCAGAAAATGAGTTATAGCAAAAATGGCATACCTTGTTGAATTCTGGATTATTCTAGAGAGCGACCTTGTAGAGTGTGCCCCGCATGAAATGTTTCTTGAATTGATATGAAATTGTTACAAAACATAATAAATACTGTAAAATAACCAAAACCTTTGGGTTCATAGAATTTGGATCTGTTATGAAGAAGTTATGACGTTTTTACCTGAAACACTTGTTTTTGACTAGTTTCAGGACTAGCCACAAACCCTATTTTCCACAGAGTGTAACTCAAAAAATAAACTGACCCACAAGATTAATTTTTTACCACTGATACTTGGATATGTTTTCTCAATTGAATATAAATTTCATGGTTTGAATCATTATAGAAAAAACGTTATAGCGAAAATGGTGAGATGACCTGTAAATAACATACCTTAGAAAGCACCATCAAAAGAATTTATCTTTCCTTGCATTTCAGCCTTCTTTTCTTCACCTTCCCTCATAATTTCATCTTAGATATCCTTGGTTACCTCATACATCTATAGATATTCAATATTCTCAAGTGTGATTAAAATGAGAGAGCCTTGCCTCTTATTTATACTCTCCAAGTAGCTTCCTTAAAAACATCTTCTAGGTCACTTGGCCCCACTTTCCTTATTTTAGGGTTAACCCACTTCTGATTTCTCCATTAAATTTATTATTGAAATAATTTATTTTGTATTCACTTTGAATTATAATACACTCATTACTTCACTTATTATTTACCTTTTAAAATCTCTTAAACCACTTTGACTACTTTGACCTTTTGGGGCTTCTAGATGACATATGAGGGTCCTCCAACTTCGTAAGGCCATAACTCTCAAACCGTGAGGAGTTATGTGACGTTTCACATACCACCAGAAATGGAATGACATATACTATCCATATAGAATATTATTATCTGAAAATATATCATAACTCGTACCGTTATCCATCAAACAAACTTGGGTCCATTACCCAAACCTGGGGTCTCCAGCTTCTCATGGCCATAACTCTCTAACCGTGACGAGTTATGTGACATTCCACATACCACCAGAAATGGAATGAAAAGAACTATCCATCTAGGATATTTTACCTAAAAAATTCATTTTCCTTCATCTCATTATTCCATAATTAAGCATGGGTTCTCTTACTCTGCAAAGCGTCTTCCCGTGAGGGCTTTCAACATAAGGGGACCACTTTAGATTTCATCCATATTTACTTCTTATCAAACATGACAATACAATAATGAGTCATATTTGCATCAAACAATATTGGGTCCATTGCCCAAACCTTTGTGTTGTGGGGCTTTCTTCAAGGGTTGACATCAATGACATCCAACCATAATCAACACTTCTTGCTTGAACATTTCTTTTATAGTCCCTACAATCTACAACCTTCTGTCCAAAATTAGTACAAAAAAAACAATGAACATAAAATAAATTTGCATACCTTGGAGTGAATGATCTTCTTTTTGGTGTAGTCCTTCTGAATTTCTTCCTTGACTGATCATGATCATGATTGAAGCTTCTTTCTGGCTTAAACATGAATGGTCTTCTTGAATATGCGTCTTCAATAGTTTTCTTAGATTATGGTTGACAATGATTCCTTCCTTTGATTACTTCTGCATAACTCTTTCTATTTTCTTCAATCTTCTTTTCTAGCAACCTTGAGTGCTTCTCTTCATTCTCTATAACTGATGTGGATGTTTCTGTCTCTTCAATGTTCTTGTTGAGCTTGAAGATTTTATTTCTCAATGTGACAACTTCTTCTTCAAGCTTCTCAACCTCTTCTTCTTTCTTCATTATCTGAGACTTCATGACTTATTCTATTCTTTTCGCTTCTTCAAGATGATTTTTTAATGTGATTATTTCTTCTTCAAGTCCTTTCTCTTCTTGACCAAACTCTACCTCAAGCTGGTTTAGATCATTATTTATTTCCTTAAGATGATATGTCAATATCTTCTCTCTCATTTATGCTTCTTCCTTCTGTGCTTCTATGTTGGATTCCAAATACTACTTTTGATATTCAATATTTTCTTCGATCTTTCTGGCTTCTTCTAGCTGAGTTCTTAAGTTCTCGATTACCTGTTGGGCTTCTTAAAAAATGTGATCACTTTCCTTTTTTTTCATCAATTCTTTCCCGAGTGACTAGTTTTCTTCTCTTAGTTCATCTAAAGCACTAATCATTTCTTCTTCATAATTGTCTTCCTTTTCAATTAGTTTTTTGTCTCATTTCCTTCATGGCATTCTATTTCAAGATGTCCACGTTTTTCACAATTAAAGAAAAATGACAGACCTCTGGTGATTATGTACTCTTCATCTTCTGAAGTTGTTTGGCATGGTGAACATAATTCTTCTTGATTTGTATCTGCATCTTCTTCGGCATTTCTTGAATCTGCGATGGGTGAATAATATATGTCATGTAACTTATCCCAAATTTCTTTGGCTGATGAACATTTACCAACCTTTTCTCTTACCGTATTAGGTAATCCTTCCCAGATGAAATCTATTTCTATTTTCTTATTCTTCTTTAATTCCTTCTTTGTTGCAGTCTTTGCCCTTTTTGAACTATCATATCCTATAACGAATGATAGCCAAATATAATTTCCCTGTGCCTGTAAAAATACTTTCATCTGTCTGCTCCACATCTCATACTTAAAACCATTCTGACCATTAAACATTGGTACTCCATTCTCAAAATAATCCATGATCTCCTTCCAGTGGTTAAACTGTTTCCTGAAGGAACCAACTCTAAAACCAATTGTTGGATTACTGAGAGGGGGGGTGAATCATTAATAGAGAAATTTAATCATTTTTCAACATAAAATGCAAGTGTTATATCGATGTATCATTATCATCCAATAGTTTCATAGTAAATGAACAATGGACAAATGATAAATCACACACATACAGAGTATGCCAGTGTTTTACAAGGAAACCCAAAGCAGGAGAAGACCACATAATGCTTTTTATTATATTTATTTAAGAATTACATTCATTGGAAGAACCAAATTCCTTTGTTTTCCAGCTGCAACTAGAAGGAGGCTCCAACCCACTAGTTTCTCAAGATACAACTAGAGGGAAGCTCCAACTCCCAAATTCTTTGGCTAAAACCAGAAGGAGGCTACAAGCCCCTATGTTCTCTGACTACAACCGAAAGGTGACTACAACCACCCGTCCTTGCCCCGTCCAACCGCCTTAACGTATAAGTAGAATGATGGAACCACTTTCACACTATCACTATGAGATATACTATTGTAAATCTCTACCAATCACCTAAAACATGCATCAACCATGCATCAAGCTGTAGCTCAACCTCTAATCAACCTGTACCATAAACAAGTTCGTCAATGATGCACCAACCTGTACCAAATAACCTCTAATCAAACTATACCATAAACAAGTGCATAAACCATGCACCAACATGTACCATGAACAAGTGCATCAACCATGCACCAAATATGTACGAATAACCTGTCCAAACAACCTATCACAACAACCTTTCTCATCAATCTTATCAACCAAATCAGATCTACTCACCAAGATCAATCAATAAGAAAAATATCAAATATGTGCATCAACCAAGCATAACACAACAACTTACATTAATCACCAAGATCAATACGTGCTTCTAACAATATACCAATACAAGTATGCTACATCATCCATAAACCATGTGTCAACAAGTATTCTAGAATTTATCCTCCCTTGAATTCGGCTTAGATATCCTTTGGTTACCTCAGTCACCTGTTGATATTCAATATGATCAAGTTTGATTAAAGTGAGAGAGTCTTTCCTCTTATTTATACTTTCATGTAGCTTCCTCAAGGGGTTACATTTTAACCATCTTAACCCACTTTTCTTATTTTAGGGTTAACCCACTTCTAACCACTTGTCAACTTAGTAATTTATCCATTAAATTTATTATTTAAATAATTTATTTTGTATTCAATTTGACTTATAGTACACTAATCACTTCACTTTATTATTTACCTTCTAAAATCTCTTAAACCACTTTGACTACTTTGACCTTTTGGGGCTTCTAGATGACTCATGGGGGTTCTCCAACTTCACATGGCCATAAATATCTAACCATGAAGAGTTATGTGACGTTCCACATACCAATGGAAATGGAATGACATGTACTATCCATATAGAATATTCTTACCTGCAAATATATCAAAACTCATACCATTATCCATCAAACAAACTTGGGTCCATTACCCAAACCTGGGTTCTCCAACTTCTCATGGCCATAACTCTCTAACTGTGAGGAGTTATGTGACATTCCACATACCATCAGAAATGGAATGACATGTGCTATCGATATAGAGTACTCTTACCTTCAAATATATTAAAAATCATACCATTATACATGAAACAACATTGGGTCCATTAACAAAACCTTTATGCTATCGAAATTCTCTACCAGACTTTCTCCAAGGGTTGAAATCAATCACTAAGGGTTGACATCAATCTACAATATCACTCTCCAATCGTTGAAATAAATGAAAACCAACAATCCATGCCAAATATCCATCAACCTAAGCCAACTATATGACAATATCCCCCTTTGGCATTGATGGCAACACTTAGTCATGATAACATTCATGCTTATAATCCTCATCAATGTTTCTATCCCTCCCCCTTTGCCATCAATGGAAAATGGTATCTCACTATCCTTCTTTCTGGGACTTCAGATACGTCAAATCAACCAAGGAATTTTTATTTCTCAAGCCAAGTATATAAGAGAAATGCTAAAGAGGTTTGGAATGGAAGATTGCAAACCAGTTATCACTCCCATGCAAATCGGTTGTAAGTTGAGCAAAGATGATGATTCAAAGTCTACAGATCAGAGGAAATATAGGTCAATGATTGGAAGCCTACTATATGTGACAACATCTAGACCAGATGTAATGTAGGCAGTTGGACAGGTGGCACGATTTCAAGCAGCACCAAAGGAATGACATGTATTAGTAGTAAAGAGGATCTTCAGATATCTCAAAGGAACATAAGAGTTTGGATTATGGTATCCAAAAGGAAAATATCTATCACTTATTGCCTACACAGATGCAGATTGGGCAAGTTGTATTGATGACTGACGAAGCACTAGTGGAGCAACGTTCTACTTAGGTGAGTGTTTGGTATCTTGGCTAAGCAAGAAACAATCATCGATATCTCTATCTACAGCCGAGGCAGAGTATATTGCAGCAACAACATGTTGTACACAGGTTCTTTGGATGAAACAAACTTTGACAGATATACAGGTTGAGTATGATGAGCCCATTCCAATATATTGTGATAATACAAGTGCCATCAATATCTCTAAAAACCCGGTGATGCACTCCAAGACGAAGCACATTCCAATCAAGTATCACTTTCTATGGGAACAGGTTGCAAAAAAGAACATCAAAGTTGAGTATGTGGGAACAAAATAACAAGTGGCAAACATCTTTACAAAACCACTTCCACGGGAAGCCTTTGAATATCTTTTCCAAAGACTTGGAGTTATTTCTACTCCAAAAATGAATTCTTTTTGAATTATTTTTGAATGCTTATCTTATATGTATTAGATGTACACGAGGAAGAACCATAAGAGGATAGTCTGTCAGAGGGAGAAGCCCCAGATGGAAAGATACCTTTGCCATTGATGACAAAGGGGGAGAGATTTATCAGATGCAGAGGATAGAGGCATGGTTCCAGGGGGAGCAGATTTATTAGATGCATAGGACAAAGGCATGGTTCCAGAGGGAATAGATTTATCATATGCAAAGGACAAAGGCATGGTTCCAAGGGGAGCATGAGTGATATGATTTCAGTATTGCATCAGAGTGTTGTCATTGATGTCAACCCTTGAAGAAAGCCCCGTAGCAAAAAGGTTTGGGTAATGGACCCAATATTGTTTGATGTAATATGACTCATTATTGTTTTTTCATGGTTGATAAGAAGTAAATATGGATGAACTCCAAAGTGGTCCCCTTATGGTGAAATCCCTCACGGGAAGACTCTTTGTGGGGTAAGAGAACCCATGCTTAGTTGTGGAATAATGAGATGAAGGAAAGTGAAATTGTCAGGGAAAATATCCTATATGGATAGTGTTTGTCATTTCATTTCTGGTGGTATGTGGAACGCCACATAATTCCTCACGGTTAGAGAGTTATGGCCATGAGAAGTTGGAGACCGCAGGTTTGGGTAATGGACCCAAGTTTGTTTGATGGGTAACGATATGAGTTATGATATATTTTTAGATAATACTATTCTATATGGATAGAACATGTCATTCCATTTCTGGTGGTATCTATAACGTCACATAACTCCTCACTGTTTGAGATTTATGGCCTTACGAAGTTGGAGGACCCTCATATGTCATCTAGAAGCCCCAAAAGGTCAAAGTAGTCAAAGTGGTTTAAGAGATTTTAAAAGGTAAATAATAAAGTGAAGTGATGAGTGTATTATAATTCAAAGTGAATACAAATAAAATTATTTCAATAATAAATTTAACGGAGAAATTAGAAGTGGACCCAACCCTAAAATAAGGAAAGTGGGCCAAGTGACCTAGAAGATGTTTTTAAGGAAGCCACTTGGAGAGTATAAATAAGAGGCAAGGCTCTCTCATTTGAATCACACTTGAGAATATTGAATATATATAGGTTTCTGAGGTAAACAAATGATATATAAGCCTAAATTCTGAGGAAAGTGAAGAAAATAAGGCCGAAATGCAAGGGAGGATAAATTATTTTGATGGTGCTTTCTAAGGTATGTTATTTACAGGTCATCTCACCATTTTCGCTATAAAATTTTTTCTATAATGATTCAGATCATGAAATTTCTATGAAAGTGAGAAAACATATCCAAGTATCTGTGGTAAAAAATTCATCTTGTGGGTCATTGTATTTTGGGAGTTACACTCCGTAGAAAATAGGGTTTGTGGCAAGTCCTGAAACTAGTCAAAATCAGGTGTTTCGGGTAAAAACATCATAACTTCTTCATAACAGATCCAAATTTAGTGAGACAAAATGTTTTGGTTAGGGTACAATTTTTAGTATTCTGTGTAAAATTTTGAGATCAATTCATCAAATATTTTGTGCGGGGCACGCTCTACAAGGTCACTCTCTAGAATAAGCCAGAATTTAGCAAGGTATGCCATTTTT
>ML783372.1:655961-694234 GCA_009831015.1 Picea engelmannii | reverse complement strand
ATATTGATGAGTCATAGTTGATGAGTAGTTAACACATGATTGGTACATACTTGGTACATGGTTGGATGCACTTGTTTATGGTACAGGTTGATTACAGGTTGGTGCATGGTTGATGCACTTGTTTATGGTACAGGTTGATTACAAGTTGAGGTACATATTGGTGCATGGTTGATGAAATTGTTTATGGTATAGGTTGATTACAAGTTTATGGATGGTTCAAATTTATTGGTAAAGATTTACAATGGTATATCTCACAGTGATAGTGTGACAGTGGTTCCATCATTCTACTTCTACTTCACGGTGGCAGGACGGGGCAAGGAGAGGTGGATGTAGCCACCTTCCGGTTGTAGCCAGAGAATATTGGGGGTTGTAGCTTCCTTCTAGTTGTAGCCAGAGAATTGGGGAGTTGGAGCTTCCCTCAGGTTTTAGCCTAAGAAACTAGGGGGTTGGAGCCTCCTTCCAGTTGCAGCTGGAAAACAAAGGAAGTTGGTGCTTCCAATGAATGTAATTTTTCAAGACATATAAGAAAAAGCATTTTGTGGTTTTCTCCTGATTTGGGTTTCCACGTAAAACACAGATGTACTGTGTATGTCTGTGATTGTTTATTTCTTACTGCTCATTATTGGATAATAATTCTACATTGATATAACATTTGAAGAAAAAGGATTATAATTATGCTATTACTGATTCACCCCCCCTCTCAGTAATCCTACAACATTTACCTTTGCATGTGATAAATCTCTCCCCCTTTTTCATCAATGGCAAAGGTATCTTTCCATATAGGGCTGCTCCCCCTAACATAACTCTTCCTAAAATTGATCTCCCAACCTAAATTGTCCCATTTATGGTGCATCCTCGTGTACATATAAGACATATAATATAAGCATTAAAAATAATTCATTTTGGAGTAGAAATTACTCTGAGTCTTTGGCGAAAATGCTCAAAGGCTTCCCTTGGAAGTGGTTTTGTAAAGATGTTTGCCACTTGTTGTTTTGTGCCCACATATTCAACTCTGATGTTCTTCTCTACAAATTGTTCCCATAGAAAGTGATAATTTATTGGAAGGTGATTCCTGTTGAAGTGTATCACCGGGTTCTTTGAGATACTGATTGTGCTTGTATTATCACAATAGATTGGAATGGGATCATCATACTCCACCTGTATATCTGTCAAAGTTTGTTTCATCCATAGAACATGAGTAAAACATCCTGCTGCAGTAATATACTCTGCTAAGGATGTAGATAGAGATACTGATGATTGTTTCTTTTTGAGCCAAGACACTAAACACTCACCTAAGTAGAACATTGCTCCACTGGTGATTCCTTGGTCATCAATGCAACCTTCCCAATCTGCATCTGTGTAGGAAATAAGTGATAAATCCTTTCCTTTTGGATACCATAATCCAAACTCTTTTGTTCATTTGAGATATTTGAAAATCCTCTTTACTTATAAGACATGTGATTCCTTTGGTGCTTCTTGAAATCATGCCACCTGTCCAACTTCCTGCATTACTTCTGGTATAGATGTTGTCACATACAGTAAGCTACCAATCATTGACATGTATTGCCTTTGGTCTGTAGACATTGAATCATCATCTTTTCTCAACTTGCAACTGGTTTGCATAGGAGTGGTAACTTGTTTGCAATATTTCATTCCGAACCTCTTTACCATTTCTTGTATATACTTAGTTTGAGACATAAACATTCCTTGGTTTCTTTGACATATCTGAAGACCCATAAAGAAGGATAGTTCTCCAAGTAATGACATTTCAAATTCATTCTGTATATCCTTTGCAAATTTCTGGCTTAACCTGTCATTAGTACTTCCAAAAACAATATCATCAACATAAATTTCAATTAATAAAATACTACCTTGAGTTACCTTGATGTAGAGGTTGTTGTCGGTGCTTCCTTTTCATACTTTGTAGGCAGTTTTGTCATTATTGTTTCTAAGAATTACTTTGTTGTGAATGTGAACTATTGTATGCACTACATGTGTCCAAAAAATAACTATCAATTTGGAATCCGTTAGCATTGTTCGAGCCATTTCCTGTGTAATTATCATCCATTATGATAATGTTCCTTCGTCTTTCAACCACTATTGGAACCAATATATGAATCCATTCTCTCTTCCATATTGTCCAATACCCTAGTTGCACAACTGTCCATAATGTTGACCCATTTATCACTATACTATCATGAATTCTTGATTAATCCATCAAATTTTACTTCTTCTAATTGAATGCTCTGGATCTATCTTCCCAAACTCTGCAAGTTGCTCGAAGGATGGTTCTTTGGTCTGTCACAACTATCGCATAGAATCCCCCTATCTAATATTCATATTACCTGGGAGTCTCTAAGCCAAATGACTCAAAAAAATTCTTTCTCTAATGTGTATTCATCATCATCTTCATTGGTAGGTTCATCATCATCTTCATTGGTAGATTCATCATCTCTCAGAGCTATGACTTCTTTCTTTATGTCTGTGGATTCATCTTTCACTACAATGCATGAAAGTACAATCTCTTGATCATGTTCCTTATTTACCTTTCCTTCATTTATTTCAGTTATTTTACAAACCTTTCTGTATATGATGATGCAGGCGATTGTGCTCTTACACCTCAGACTCACCCGCTCATAGGATCGTTCTCAATCCCTTTCTTATGATGAGCCGAAGCATCTCTTTAGATTCCCTCGGGAATCTCTGCTCAATTACCCGATCCACAGGTCCTTCTTTACCTTCCACGACCTCCAGCACTTGAGAGTGGTTATCCCTGACTCTGTATCGGGGTCTGGGGTTTCGCGGTTCTCGCTGTCGAGAACTCCTCGCTTCTCCAATCCCCGATTTGCGATGAGCTCTTTCCTCTAAGCACTATCCCCTTCTAGCTATGCGACGGTCCATGTGACCGTTCCCCATACGATTGTAGCCTTATCCCTCTATCGGGGTTTCCAGTTCTGATTTCCCGATGAGTTTTCCTTTGCCTTTAGCCCTCCTGGCTAGACTCTCACCATATGACCACCACCCATGACCGTGATCAAACCTCCTATCGAGATTTCAGTGTTTGCGATGACACAATGCGCATGTCCCTGGGACTCGCGATATGATGATTCGCGACTCTTCCTTCCTGTCTAACACCTGTCCTATTGAGATCCACGGCTGTGGTCTCTTCTCGCAGCTTCTGGGTTCAACCAACCTCGAACTCTCAGTATCGAGACTCCCGATATGCCGATGATGCCTGGTCCCTTGACACCTATCTTCCACTATCTTCTGATGTGGCCCACATGACTCCTCAAGCTGTCAGGATATCGCTTCTCGCAACCTCGTGATCCCCATGCCCAAATCCTCGAGTCTTTTCTTGCGAGGCTCCGATACATGATACCACGTGCGAATCCAACAGTCCTCCTTCAATCTAGATCCAACGGTTATCCCCTTCTCGCTTCTCGCGCCTTTGCGGCTTTGCATACCCAACTCTTGGGCCTCTACCCTGCGAACTCCCAAGTTCGTAAGATCTCTTCGATCTCTGCCACGCGTCCTCTCCAGATGGACGGCTCTTGTCTTCTCACCACTTTTCCGCTTTGTGACTTGGGGTACCCAATACTCGGGCTCTCAACCTGTGAACCCCTGAGTTCACGAGATCATCCCGATCTCTGCCACCTTTCCTCCTCAGATGGACGGTCCCGATTTCTCCTCGTGATTTTGTGACTTCAAGGGTCCTGAGTGCCTTGTCCCCAGGACTCGTGAAACTCCGATTGTCAATTTGCCGATGGCAACCTCCTGTCGGCCCTTTCCTTGATGGCGCTGATATCCTACCACGCGTCCCCAAGAATGGACGGTCCAGATCCTCGTCGGGATTTCACGACGATTGATGCCTAGATTCTTATGACCTCGAGAATCTCGATTCTCCGATGGTCAATATCTCGATGACAACTCCTCGTGTCGGGACTTCTCTTCTTTCTCTTGAGGATTATCTCCCTCGCAGCTTCTGTAGATCTAACGGCTGTCGGTGACCCTGCACCAAATCCCACAGCTCAGACCTATCTTCCTTCCCTGCGCTTCTCCTGAAGCTTAACCTCCGCACACCTTCTCCCGATCCAACGAATGACGAGATTTCTATTGTGAGATCCGATGGTTGTCGGTATCCTCTTTCTGTAGGCTCCTCCTGAGCTTCCTCCTGGATGTAGATTCTTCAACGGTCCAGATCTCTTCCTTCCACTGATCTGACGGCTGAAGCTGCTCCTCCTGAGCTTCCTGTGCGCCCTCGTCCCAGACTTGGGAGAATTTCAATCCTTCTAAGGTCTCGGCCTTTACCGTCTATTTCCTCTATGAGCTTCACAACCTTGATCCTCACTGTGCGTATACAACGCTGACCCTCCTGAGATTTATTCCTTTGAATCCTCAAAGGATTCTTCGACTCCTACACTCCTTGCAGAGTCTTCAGATGCACACAGTGTTCTATCTCTTCTGAGCTTCTGCAACACTCAGACCACTTGGGGGATTTTATCCTTCTCCTCCCTCAGATGGAGAATACTTAGATGCCCTTCTGGCTATCCTGCTCAAGCAACCTCTGGTTGAGTCCTCCTGGGTATTCAACAACCCAGTGAAAGTTCCCTCAGTGGACCTTTCCTCAACTTCTAGAACTCAAAGAGATATTTTCTCCTTTTGTGCCTATCTGCACACTTCCTTGACGCCCTCCTGGTGGAGTATATTCCCCACAGAACGTTCAGTAGTTCTGGGTTCCCTCTGTGCACTCTTTGCACCTGCTCAATACCCACTTGGCAGAGCCTCTCACAATCCTCAGTGATTCTGGTCTTCTCCGAACTCACAACAGAGTTCTCCTCCAATGCAACCTGTGCTTATACTCAATGCCCACTTGGCAAAGCTCTACATAATCCTCAGTGATTCTATATGCAACTGTGTTTCAGCTACATAGCCTTTCCTCCTAAGGTGTTCAGTAACCTCACAAGTCTTCTTCCTGAGTTGTTGACTTCAGTTCATGTGCCTCAGCACGTCCTTGTCTGAACCCTCAGTGTTCAGAAGTGCATCCTCTGTGCACAGCTATCATAACCCGTAGCGTTCTGTCACACCCTCCTGGTGTGAAGCCTCAAAGACCTTCAACCTGAAATCAAACGAACTCCTGCAGAATGCATCAACATAACATACATTCACTGCATATACACAGAACACACACAGGCATGCATATAAGACAGAATGACATGCAGGAAAAACTGCTTCTGATTATATTAAAATGGAAAATGCCTGTATTTTACAAATGGTGTTCCTGAGCTCTCTCTGGCTCTTCTCTCCTAAAATATTATCTACAACTACTCAAAATGAGATCTCAAAATCGCTTTTACCTGAGGGGCTCATCGAGTGCTTCCCTCCAGGTCTACCTACCTTATTCAATTACAATAAATGGTTGTCCAGTCCAGCATCTGGACCTAAATCTCAGCCGATCTAGCATTAAAGTCGATCCTATCTAATGCCTGCACAAAGTCATGGCTTTCCTGGCTCAACAACCTAAGCACATTAAATTTACATTCATTTCAAATTCAAATGAGGCAGTGCCTCCCTTCATCTTTGAATGCATGTGCACTGACGTGGTTGGCTGGTTGGATGGCTGAAATGGAGCGATGCTCCTGCATCATACTCCACAGCTGCAAAAATCATGATCTCCTGCTCATGAGCTTCCCCTCTGAGCTGTTGGAAATCCTCCTGGATCCCAAATAAACCTTTGGAGTTGTTCATCGGCTCCAACTTCCTGTTGCTACTGTGGCTTCCGTGCTGCTGCTGCTGTTGTTGCTCTTCTGCTCAGCCTCTCCTCGCTGGAAGTTTCTGCTGATCTCAACATCATCCTTCTGATGTCGTCTATTACCTCATCCAGCTGCTCTAGTGGCTAGTCCTGTTGTTGCAGGCTCCTCAGCTGCAAAACTTTTCTACAATTGGGTAGATCACTATGATCTCCCATGCTTTCTTCTTCATCTTCATCTGTGGCTTCAAGTTGCCACTCTGCTGCAGACTTCAGCTCTGCAGTCTCTTCCTGACTGACCTGTTGCTCAGTCGCCTTCCTTGACAACTTAATTTCTGTCAGTCCTCTTGCGGGCCCTGGATTGTTCAACCAATCCTCCAACATTTTTATCTCCATCTCCCATGGAGTGATAATTTTACCTGCCTTCTCTTCGGCTTCCTCTGTTTCTAGCTTCAGTGCTACAGCTTCTTGCTTTTCATCTCCCTGGCCAGAATTATTGAGCCATTCCTCAGAATGCTCACTCTCTTCTTTCACTTCTTCTTGGGCAGTCTTTGCCATCTGCTCCAATTCGCCTTGGACAGTCACGACCGACTGTTCCCCTATTTCTGTTGCTGGATCAACAACACCAATTTCTGCCTCCTCCTGGGCAAATGGTAGGAATATTCCAATTCCCCCAATCATCAAAATATCATTCTGATCTTCCTCCTCTATCAGCTGAACATGCTGATCTAAATCCATCTGCTTTGTCAGCTCCTCTGGCTGAATCTGACTCATCAATCCATCCCTGCCCATCTAGCAATATGGGATGCTTCCGTTGCTTCCCTGGCAGACCATGAGATCAAACAATCCCATCTTCATCAGCACTCCTTTCTGAATTGAACTCTTCATCGAGCCCATGAGACCTTCAGATGGCCTCACATTTTCATCTCTGCCCTCCTGGAAGTTTAAGATGCTTTCAATGCCCTCCTGGCAGTCTTCGAGATTCCTCAGCGATCTCCTTTCATCATTGCCCAACTGACAATGTGAAATTCCCTGGCTATCCTCCTGACAGTCCTTGATATCATCAGCTGATCTCAACTCATTGCCTTCCTGGAAAACCAAAATTTCCTCTTCTCTGCCTTCATGGAAGTCTTCGAGATCATCAACCGATCTTTGATCATTCTCTTCACCGAGAATGTCTCCAATCTCTGGTTCACGTACCTGAACCATCTCCTCCTCTTCTATGGGCCTGAGGTTTTCAGCATACCTCAGCCATTTTCTCAACAGCCTCTGCTATCCTTTGACCATCAGCTCTCTGACTGGCCACTTTGCCTTTTCCTTCTTCATGGGCAATTCACGCATTCGTCTCCTCCTCCTATCCTGCCGCATCCACAATTCGAAATTCTCTATGTCTGCCTTTAATTCATAGAGGTATTTATCAAATTCTCTATCCAGTTCTTCAAGTTTTCCTACCTTTCTCTTCTTCCTATGGCCTTCAGTAGCCATCTTGCTGTGTCTATATGCCTCCCTGACAGATCTGCGGCTGTCACTCCTGCAATCCTGAGTGCTCATCTTCATCCTATAGTCCTACTGACTGTTTCCTTGACTACTGCCTACCTGCAAACAATCGTCACAGAGCCCTCAGCACTCTGTCGTCCTCTGCTTCCTCTTTTCTCCTCTTTCCTGAAATATACAGACAAGAATTAGCTCTGATACCACTTGATGCAGGCGATTTTGCTCTTACACCTCAGACTCACCCGCTCACAATATCGTTCTCAATCCCTTTCTTATGAGCCAAAGTGGCTCTTTAGATTCCCTCGGGAATCTCTGCTCAATTACCCGATCCACAGGTCCTTCTTTACCTTCCATGACCTCCAACACTTGACCGTGGTTATCCCCGACTTTGTATCGGGGTTCGGGGTTTCGCGGTTCTCGCTGTCGAGAACTCCTCGCTTCTACAATCCCCAATTTGCGATGAGCTCTTTCCTCTGAGCAGTAGCCCCTTCCAGCTATGTGACGGTCCATGTGACCACTCCCCATACGATCGTAGCCTTATCCCTCTATCGGGGTTTCCAGTTCTTATTTCCCGATGAGTTTTCCTTTGCCTTTATCCCTCCTAGCTAGACTCTCGCCATATGACCACCGCCCATGACCGTGATCAAACCTCCTATCGGGATTTTGGCATTTGCGATGACACAATGCGCATGTCCCCGGGACTCGCGATATGCCGATTCGCGACTCTTCCTACCTGTCTAACACCTGTCCTATTGAGATCCACAACTGTGGTCTCTTCTCGCAGCTTCGACGTTCAACCAACCTTGAACTCTCAGTCTCGAGACTCCCGATACGTTGATGACGCCTGGTCCCTTGACACCTGTCTTCCACTATCTTCCGCTATGGCCCACATGACTCCTCCAGTTGTCTGGATATCGCTTCTCGCAACCTCGCGATCCCCACGCCCAAATCCTCGAGTATTTTCTTGTGAGGCTCCGATACACAATCCCACGTGCGGATCCAACGGTCCTCCTTCGATCTGGATCCAATGGTTATCCCCTTCTCGCTGCTCGTGCCTTCGCGTCTTTGCATACCCAACTCTTGGGCCTCTACCCTGCGAACTCCCGAGTTCACGAGATCTCTTCGATCTCTGCCACGTGTCCTCTCTAGATGGATGGCTCTTGTCTTCTCGCCACTTCGCCGCTTCGTGACTTGGGGTACCCAATACTTGGTATCTCAACCTGTGAACCCACGAGTTCGCAAGATCATCCCGATCTCTGCCACCTGTCCTCCTCATATGGACGGTCTCGATTTCTCCTCGCGATTTCGCGACTTCAAGGGTCCTGAGTTCCTTGTCGCCAGGACTCGTGAAACTCCGATTGTCGATTTGGCGATGGCGACCTCCTATCGACCCTTTACCCGATGGCGCTGATCTCCTGCCACGTGTCCCCAAGAATGGACAGTCCAGATCCTCGTCGGGATTTCGCGGCAATTGATGCCCATATTCTTATGACCTCGAGAATCCCGATTCTTTGATGGTCAATATCTCGATGAAAACTCCTCGTGTCGGGACTTCTCTTCTTGCTCCCGAGGCTTATCTCCCTCGCAGCTTCTATAGATTTGATGGTTGTCCGCGACCCTGCACCAAATCCCATGGCTCAGACCTGTCTTCCTTCCCTGCGCTTCTCCTAAAGCTTAACCTCCGTGCACCTTCTCCCGATCCAACGACTGACGGGATTTCTATCGTGAGATCCGATGGCTATCGGTCTCCTCTTTTTGTAGGCTCCTCCCGAGCTTCCTCCTGGACGTAAATTCTTCAACGGTCCAGATCTCTTCCTTCCGTCGATCTGACGGATGATGTTGCTCCTCCTGAGCTTCCTGCACGCCCTCTTCCACAACTTGGGAGAATTTCAATCCTTCTAAGGTCTCGGCCTTTACCGTCTATTTCCTCTGTGAGCTCCACAACCTTGAGCCTCGCTGTGCGTATACAATGCTGACCCTCCTGATCTTTATTCCTTTGAATCCTCAAAGGATTCTTCGACTCCTACACTCCTTGCAGAGTCTTCAGATGCACACAACGTGCTATCTCTTCTGAGCTTCTGCAACACTCAGACCCCTTGGGGGATTTTATCCTTCTCCTCCCTCAGATGGAGAATACTTAGATGCCCTTCTGGCTATCCTTCTCAAGCAACCTTTGGTTGAGTCCTCCTGGGTATTCAACAACCCAGTGAAAGTTCCCTTAGTGGACCTTTCCTCAACTTCTAGAACTCAAAGAGCTCTTTTCTCCTTCTGTTCCTATCTTCACACTTCCTTGACGCCCTCCTGGAGGAGTATCTTCCCCATAGAACGTTTAGTAGTTCTGGGTTCCCTCTGTGCACTCTTTGCACCTTCTCAATACCCACTTGGCAGAGCCTCTCAGAATCCTCAGTGATTCTGTCTGCAACTGTGTTTCAACTACACAACCTTGCCTCCTGAGGTGTTCAGTAACCTCACAGGTCTTCTTCCTGAGTTGTTGACTTCAGTTCCTGTGCCTCAACACGTCCTTGTCTAAACCTGCAGTGTTCAGAAGTGCATCCTCTGTGCACAACTATCAGAACCCACAACGTTCTGTCACACCCTCCTGGTGTGAAGCCTCAAAGACCATCAACCTGAAATCAAACGAACTACGGCAAAATGCATCAACATAACATACATTCACTGCATATACACAGAACACACGCAGACATGCATATAAGATAGAATGACATGCAGGAAAAAGTGCTTCTGATTATATTAAAATGGCAAATGCCTGTATTTTACAAATGGTGTTCTTGAGCTCTCTCTGGTTCTTCTCTCCTACAATCTTATCTACAACTACTCAAAATGAGATCTCAAAATATCTTTTACCTGAGGGGCTCATCGAGCGCTTCTCTCCAGGTATACCTACCTTATTCAATTACAATAAATGACTGTTTAGTCCAGCATATGGACCTAGATCTCAGCCGATCTAACATTAAATTCGATCCTATCTAATGCCTGTACAAACTCACGGCTTTCCTGGATCAACAGCCTAAGCACATTAAATTTACATTCATTTCAAATTCAAATGAGGATGCGCCTCCCGTCAGCTTTGAATGCATGTGAACTGACGTGGCTAGTTGGCTGGCTGGCTGACATGGAGCGATGCTCCTGCATCATCTGACATCTTTCTTTTTCTCTGTAGAATTTTCTTCATCTCGTTTTATTTCCAATCTTGCGATCTCTGGGACCTGGCCTTTGTTCAACTATTCTTCGTGTTTTCTTATCCATACTTTATTATATCTGATGTCAGTGTTCTCTTTCTTGGAAGTATCGATCATGCTTATACAATCACTAGCCATGTTTCCATAGTTATGACATTTGTAACATTCAATGTTATGTGGGGCCGCATATGCAATTCTTGCTTGAACATTTCTTTTATAATCCCTGCAATCTACAAGCTTCTGTCCAAAATTAGTACAATAAAAACAATGACCAGAAAATAATTTTTCATAACTGGGAGTGAATGATCTTCTTTGTGGTGTTGTCCTTTTGAATTTCTTACTTGACTGATCATGCTCATGATTGAAGCTTCTTTGTGGCTTGAACATGAATGTTCTTCTTGAAGATGTATCTTCAATAGTTTTCTTAGATTCTAGTTGAACATGATTCATTCCTATGAGTACTTCTGCATAACTCTTTCTATTTTCTTCATTCTTCTTTTCTAGCAACCTTGAGTGCTTCTCTTCATTCTCTATAACCGATGTGGATGTTTCTGTCTCTTCAACTTTCTTGTTGAGCTTGACGATTTTACTTCTCAATGTGATAGCTTCTTCTTCAAGCTTCTCAACCTCTTCTTATTTCTTCATTATTTGAGACTTCGTGACTTCTTTTGTTCTTTTCACTTCTTCAAGCTGAATTTTTAATGTAATTATTTCTTCTTCAATTCCTTTATAATCTTGACTAAACTCTACCTCAAGTTGGTTTATATCATTAGTTCTTTCCTTAAGATGAGTTGTCAATATCTTCTCTCTCATTTCTGCTTCATCCTTTTGTGCTTCTATGTTTTCTTCCAAATACATCTTTTGATATTCAATATTTTCTTCGATATTTTTGGCTTCTTCTAACTAAGTTATTAAGTTCTCGATGACCTATTGGGATTATTCAAAAATGTGAACACTTTCCTTTTGTTTCATCAATTTTTTCTTGAGTGACTTGTTTTCTTTTCTTATTTCATCTAAAGAACTAATCAATTCTGCTTCATAATTGTCTTCCTTTTCAATTAGTTTTTTTGTCTCATTTCCTTCATGGCATTCTATTTCAATATGTCCACATTTTTCACAATTAAAGAAAAACAACATACATCTAGTGGTTATGTTCTCTTCATCTTCTGAATCCTTTTGACATGGTGAACATAATTATTCTTGATCTGTATCAGAATCTTCTTTTGAATTTTCCGATTCTGCGATGGGTGAAGAATATATTTCATGTAGCTTATCCCAAATTTCTTTGGATAATAAACATTTACCAACCTTTTCTCTTACCAGATTAGGTAATCCTTCCGAGATGAAATCCATTGTTATTTTGTTATTCTTCTTCAATTCCTTCTTGGCTATAGTATTTTCCCTTTTTGAACTATCATATCCTGTAACAACTAATAGCCAAGTATAATTTCCTTGTGCTTATATAAATACTTTCGTCCTTCTTCTCCACATCTTATACTTAAAACCATTTTGACCATTAAAAATTGGTACTCCATTCTCAGAATAATCCATGATCACCTTCTAGTGGTTAAACCATTTCTTGAAGGAACCATATATGAAACCAATTGTTGGATTACTAAGAGTGGGGGTGAATCAATAATAGATCAATTTAATGCTTTTTCACCATAAAATGCAAGTGTTATATCAATGTAGCATTATCATCCAATAGTTGCAGAGTAAATAAAAAATGAACAAATGATCAATCACAGACATACACAATACACCAGTGTTTTACATGGAAACCCAAAGCAGGAGAAAACCACATAATTCTTTTTCTTATATGTCTTTAAGAATTACATTCATTGGAAGCACCAACTTCCTTTGTTTTCCAGCTGCAACTCGAAGGAGGCTCCAACCCACTAGTTTCTCAAGCTACAACCTGAGGGAATCTCCAACTCCCCAATTCTTTGGCTACAAATAGAAGGAGGCTACAAGCCCCTATGTTCTCTAGATAAAACCAGAAGGTGGCTACAACCACCCATCCTTGCCCCGTCCAACTACCCTGACGTATAAGTTGAATGATGGAACCAATGTCACACTATCACTATGAGATATACTGCTACAAATCTGTACCAATCACCTGAACCATACATCAAACATGTATCAACATGTACCCCAACCTGTAATCAACCTATACCATAAACAAGTGTATCAACCATGCACCAACCTATACCAAATAACCTGTAATCAACCTGTACCATAAACACATGCATCAACCATGCACCAACCTTTACCTCAACCTGTACCATGAACACATGCATCAACCATGCACCAAACCTTTACGAATAATCTGTCACAAAAACCTATCCAAACAACCTATCACATCAACCTTTCTCATCAATATTATCATGTCAATATTTGGTTGTCCAAGAAAGATTGTTACTAACAATGCCACCTCTTTTAAAGTTGAACCATTGATTAACATTTGTGAACAATATGGGATTACATTAGTCCATTCTACTCCTTATTACCCCCAAGGAAATGGTTTGGCAGAGTCATCTAGCAAGAGCCTCATAAATATCATCAAGAAATTTTTAGAAGACAACAAGAAAGCATGGGAATCAAAGTTGAAATTTGCCTTATGGGTTGATAGATTTACAACAAAGAGGTCACTTGGTATTTCCCCTTTTCAACTTGTATGCGGGATTGAAGCTATCTTTCCTACTCATCTTTCCTTTCTTGTGGCAAAGTTCCTCCAGGACTACCAAGGAGAACCTAATGATATGGTCAAGAGGATACAACAACTGGTATAAGTACAACAGACTAGGGAGCAACTCCTTGACAAAGCACAGGACCATCAACAGAAGATCAAACAAGCCTTTGACAAGAAGGTAAGCAAAGAATATTTCCAACTGGGAGATCTAGTGATCAAGTGGGATGCACCCAAGAAAAACAAAGGAAAACAAGGTAAATTCAAAGCCTTGTGGATTGGTCCTTTCAATATTTATGAGTTATTTTCAAATAATACTTATAAATTGCAGAACTTGGAGGATTCTGAATTTTTTGGTGGCCTTGTCAATTGACACTTTCTGAAGAAGTATTTTTCTTAATCCATGAGTGTCTTTCCATTCATTGTAAATATCACTTTTTCTTTTTCATTTTTGTTTGAATAAATGACCCCATAGCCCTAGGATAAGACACTGAAGCTTCTTGTTCTTGGTAGCTCACAGGGAGCATGACATCCCCTGTGGAGCCAATGTTATCACATGAAGCTTGCATGGGTCAATTTTTCCCCTTAAGTTTTAATTTTTCATCCTTTAGTCTTTTTTGGTTTGTTTTTTTATCTTCTCTTTATGGTTTTCTTAGGATAACTTAAATAAATGAAAGGTTGGAACTTGGGTCACATATTTGACCCACACATGTGGTTTATACCCTTAGTTCATTTTATGGTTTACACCCTTGACTCATCACATGATTTGAAAAATTTCACCATCAACCCCATGACACCACAATCCTGACAGGTCACTCCATCCATTCATACTATCGAACCTCTCCACTCTGTCCCTTTACCCATTAGGGAGTCAAATCAAATCTTTTCAAGTACGCTGCCAACTCATTAGTTGTTTTCATAGCGCATATTTTGTACATTCTCCCTATTTACCATCATTTGCGATTATGAAGTTGATGTCATGCATTTTCATTGTTTTCAACATCCTTGTCTTCAAAAGGAATAATCATGATTTGGTCATTAATGAATTCTAAATGTTTATCAAAATTTGAAATCCTGTTCCTAGCTCGGCGCTGCAGAAACCACTAATCTAGGCAGTGTTGTGGATTATGCTACAGACCAACTGACCGAGCTGAATTGGAGACTGGGGTGGTTGCAAACAACTTCATTCTTTGAAAAGATCATCAATAATCAAACTATGGTGTCCAGGTACTTCTTGATCCATCCGAGCTTTGTTGAATATCAATTAACGTTCTGTTTTATCTTTTTCATAGCACCTGACGTTGCACACTTTGGTTTTGTCCACCTAACAACCCCTTTACATCTTCTGCCACAGAATTCTTAGCCATTTTCATACTGTGAGCTTCCTCCACTAAAATTCAAACAATTTTCTATCAAAGATTTTGTGCCCATTATTCCTTTGGCTTTTGTTGTCTATGCTATGCTACAAAAACCACTACAAAACTGTGCTACGGATCCCCTGTTATAGTTCTGCAATTTCTGTGTCAACCCAATTTCATCTTCGATGCTCACAGCTCCAACATTAGCTCTTTTATTTCACTGTGTTATTCTATATTTTCATCTCAAAAGTCTATCTGCAGTGAATAGTTTAGGATCCTTTTCCTTTAGAATGATGATGACCCTATATGGTGGCTTGATGTCAGCCTAAAACGTGAACAATGCAGCCTCCTTGCATACCATTTCTCAGAGGATTTTTCCCCCCCTTTTTAAGCCATCAAATTGTTCTCTTATTAGTTCAGAAGTAAATCATAGGAAATCCCTAAAAGACCGAACAAGGACCACCTTTCAAAAACTTAAAGACTTTTGTATTTTCTTGGTTTCTTATACCTCTCATAATATTACAGTGTTTGATCTCCTACTTCTATCAATGGATACACCTCAACAGAATAAATCTCACAAGGGTGGAAGTGTAGTCAGGACTGAGCCTTCTAACATGCACCTATTTGATTTTGAACCTTTGATCAAGGAGGTTTTCCAAAGGGTTGGTTTCCTAACTTTCTCTAAAAATATGCAGAGGGGACACCCTGTGGTATCCAGGGAATTTTCTCTAAACTTTGAAGAAACTAAGACCAAGGTATGAACCCTTGAGTTGGAGGTATATGAGTCCACCATTGCAGCAACCATTGAGATACCCAACAATGGTGAAATGTGGTTCAAATCTATGACTCTCAATGCAACATTTTCTAAATATTTCCTCAATCCAGATCATCAGAAAGATAATTTATCCAAGGGAGTGCATAGGAGTCACTCGATTGAGGGTTTTGACAAAATGTTGAAAGTAATCCAAAGGTATTTTACATGTGAGGGAAGATTCAACATGATATACCAGTATCACATTAGGCTTTTTCTACACTTCACAGGAAAGGATTTAATGAACATCCATTTCTATATGTTTAGAAGTATGGGAAAAATGGATGGTAGGGTCCAAGCCAATTCCAAGGCTATGGACACCAATTGTTTCCACTCAGGGTTGATTAGGATACTTGTAATGGAAGGATTGAAGAAAAGAAACATCACTTGGGAACAATTCATTGTCTCTACTAATATATATCTAGATGTAGCCTCTACCCCTCAATCCATGGTGCAGAGCCCTTTTCCAGCTAGTGGTGTTTCCCAAGTAGAAACAAGAAAAAAGAGAAAGGGAAAACACATTTCCAAAGACAAATAAGTTCCTAAGGAAGTTGAATAAGAAGAGAGGGAAGCCGAACTCACCACAAAGAGAACTTTCACCTCATCCTGCACTTGAACTAGAGGAAGTTCCCTCATCATCCAAAATTACAGCCAAAAAGGGGAGAAAAATGCATTTTCTTTCACCTAGTGCTGCATCTGAGACTAGATTTAGGAGGCCTTTCACCAGATCATCAACCCATAAGGAAGATGCTGAAACAAAAGTAATAACCTAGGTTTTTGTCCCAAAGAAAGATAAGGGTAAAATTGGCATTGTTGGGAAGCCTATTGAGGTCATGGCTAAAGATTCTATTCAGAAGAAAGAAAAAGGTAAGGGTGAAACTATTAAGAAGCATGTTGAAGTCATAAACATCACCTCTCCCCCTACTAATCCCACCTTCAAGAGATTGATCAGAAAACTCGGGGATGAAAGGAAGGAAATTTCCCATTTGAAGGGAGAAATATTGACTGAGAGGAGGAAGAGGAGTGAACTCATGGACATGTATAATAATACCCTTGATCTGGCTAGGTTTATAGCAAGAAAATTCTTTCCCCTCCATAGGCAACTTCAGACTTTGTATAGGCAAAGCAGAATCATACAATCCCAAAACAAAAAACTTAAAGAAGAGTTCCAATCCTTCAAGGATGATTTATCCCAGAGGAATCTCAATGTACTAACCCAAGATGAAACAAAGAGAATTTCCCCTGCAACAAAGAGAAATTATCCTACAATAGAGAGAAGTTCCCCTACAATAGAAAGAAGTGATCTTGCAACAAGGAGAAGTGCCATATTGAGAAGATGAAATGGAAAGGATGACAGACCCATTTTTTATGATAATCATTCTTTGCAGCTTGAAGTTTTGAGGGAAGTGCCATGATTTCACCTACTAGAGGAATCTATAGGCTTATATCCTTCTACTAAGACTTTTTTTTTTTTGAGGTTCATTGCATGACAAAACAACACAGAGAATTTTGTAGCACATGGCACTATGGAATCATCCACACAAATAGGATTGTAGATTCACTGCAAAAAGCGTTGCAGAATCACCTAGTTTTACAGGTGGCCACTATGAAATATTCTACTAAATGCACTATGGAATATACTGCAGAATAGTTTTACATAGGT
The DNA here is from genome assembly GCA_009831015.1 of Picea engelmannii. Taxonomy (NCBI): domain Eukaryota; kingdom Viridiplantae; phylum Streptophyta; class Pinopsida; order Pinales; family Pinaceae; genus Picea; species Picea engelmannii. The sequence continues at coordinate 677,273 of ML783372.1, read as the reverse complement.
GGGTGCTACAGAATCTGCTACTAGTTGCAGTACGAAAAGATTTTACGAACTGCCTATTACAGTCAACATTTTTGAATTTGCTGCCTCTTCTTAGCTTTGATGATTTGCAGGGAACCGATGATCACCAAGTGGTAGATGAGCTCAACACAAAGGCTTGGAGGACACATGGAACTAGTGGAGATGCTCCTAAGAAACAACAAATTATGTCATTATTATATTGTTATAATTGTTGCCAACATGCTCCATGTTTCTAGGAGTTTGTTAGTTCCACTTTTATAGATGTTATATTAGCAATTTTTTGTGGATAATCCTAGGTTAGAAAGGACATCTCACATCTCAAGTTGTTGTTGATTGTTTAGAATATCCTTTTTTCATGGAAACTTGCACAGGAGACCTAGCTAAAGCATACACAAACAAAGATTATCAAGAAAAGGAAGATAGATACACAATGAAGAATGAGAATCAATGCAACTAATGAACAAAATATGAGGAAAGAGGGAAAACCACGTGGGAACCCCCCCCCCTCCCCCCCTCAAAATATAATGTATCAAAAGAATAAAATACAGCTGCTAGGAAACTGTGTTCTTCACTGCAAGTTGATCTCGCAAAGTATCAAACTTCTTCTCACTAAAAGTTTTCATGAAGATGTAGAAATATTTATGGATCTGATGAAGTCCTTTGGAAACCTATTGGGACTTGTACCTCTTGATCCTATCGACCCACCTTCACATGAACATATTCCTTTTTGGTGGATGTGGAACCAGATGCCAAGTTTGATTCTCTAGGAGAGAGTCATGCTCCTCCTGCATGGCTTGTTTCCATAATAGATTCCCCACAGTATTATTGTAGGTCCATGGATCAGTAGTTTGAACCATATAACAATGCATGGGCATCGTAATTTCTCAATTTGAAAGTACATGAGAAGGATCCTCATGATGAGATTGAGTCCTCCTCGAATCCAATGGATCCCCTGAAAAGTTGCTTGTTTCCTGAAGTGTGGTATGTTCCTTCTTGGGAATCTGTTGAAGCTTCGACACTGCCTTCTTATCTGGCTATAATACCTTCTTATTTCCATGTACATAATCTAAGTGTATGGAATCATCTCTGATGTTTTAAACTTATGGAAGCATAAGAGTATATGCATGTTGCACTGGAGGTGCATGAAAATTACTCTCCTTATGTGTGAGTATAATAGAGGAGTCATCGTAAAAAAACTTAGTGAATTTATACAACATTCACTTGTGATCCACCTCACCAATTGAAATGATGGAATTGTCATGCATGTCAATTACTGAAACTGAATCTGATGTAAATTCAACCTTTTTACCTTTCTAAGTGATCTGATAAACTGAGAGAACATTCATAGAAAGATTTGGAACATGTAAAACATTCTCAAAACTACCATTATGGAGTTCTACTCTCCCTTCTCCTGCTACTACTACTAGAGTATCATCCCCCATGAGAATACAGGGTCTTTAGCATGGACTCAAAGAAGAGAAAAATTCCTCTTTCACTACCATATGATGGGATGAACTAGAATCTATAATCCATGAATCAGATGAGGAATTAATTGCAATCAAATCATGATGATTACCTTTCATAGGAGCATGATCTTCTTCCTTTTGCTTCTTCACTCCCTCTGGAATGAAGTTTCCAAGGTTGTTCTGCTAAAGTGCCTATTCCATAAGATCGATCTATTTCTTCATGCATGTGGATTCTTCATGATTCGGTTTATTGCAGTAAGTGCACTACTTTCCCTTCTTCTTCTTCTTGTTTGAATCTGAAGAGTCTTTGGAACCTGCAGAATTGTTAAAGGGTTTGGAATATCCCTCCTTCCCATTCTATTTAGATAATCCTTTTCAATAATGCATGGTGAGTGCATGTGCTTTGGGATCCTTCATGAGGCACATCTATATGGGTTTTGTCTTCTCTTGTGTGAGAGACTCAATCAACTAAGCCATCGTAGTCATTTTCCAATTTGCGCCCAAAAGACATCTGCTATAATGGAAATTGGAGACATATACAACGTATTTTGGTCCTAGATTGGCTAATATTGTTAGAATAAGTTGTTTCTCTTGTGTAGACTTGTCAATACCACATTCAACCAAGATCAAAATCAAGGATTTAAATTTAGTAAAAAGATCCTGTATATTATCAAAACTTTTAGGGTCTAAGGTTTTCAACACTACCTCAAGCATATGACCTCACATCTCATCCTTATTTCCAAAGAGTTCTTCCAAGGTGGTCCATATATGGTTTGGAGTCTTGCATGTGACAACATGAAACCATAAATCCATGGATATTATCTCAATAAGTAGTCTTGTGGCCTCATCCTTATGGTTCTCCCATCTGGTCTTCTTAAGCGTTGATGTAAGTTATGTTTCTATCGTCATCGTCAAATTATGCAGTCATTTTATTTAGAGTTTGAATGCGGCCTTAGAATTTCATTAAAAATAGTTGTACGATGTGAGTATTATAACCAGACTTGATTGAAGAAGTTTCATCATCTGCATCCCTCCTATTGATACTTAAAATAACCTGAAAACTTAGATCGTGGATTTCGAGATATGACTGATGGTGCTATGGAATCTATAGATATGATACAACAACTATATATCCTACAATATGATGTGGGTTTTGTATATGTTTGGTGAGCATAAGAATCCCTATGTTATACGTCTCTAGTAAAAAATTATGCCCGACCTAGATCGCGAATTTCAAGATATGGCTATTTTACTGTAGAAAACCAATTTATGGAGGGTTGTTGAGTTCTTGTACCCTAGAGAAGGATAAAGTGTGATGATGTTGAATTGTCGCACCCTAGTGAAGGAAAAAATGCGGTGATTTTGAAAAATCGAATCATCACACCTCGGATGAAGAACACAGTGTGACGACGTCACACCTTAGATATGTATAGGTTGCGACGATGCCCAGAAAAATAATTTTTTGTAAGTCTGAGTGTGACCATCGAACCCTTCGATAGGGATAACCTGCGACGATTCCAATCGTCACACATTTCGATAGGGATAGGCTGCAATGATGGCGAAAACTAGGTTTAATCAAATCCTCTTTCTCTCTTCTCTGGCTTGTCTGGGTCGCTCCAAGCTGCTCAGCTCTGATACCATGTCAGTGTTTCATGGAAACCTACACAGGAGACCTAGCTAAAGCATACACAAACAAATCTTATCAAGAAAAGGAAGAGAGACGCACAATGAAGAATGATAATCAATGTATATTATGATCTGATCAATGAGTGATTCATCTTCACTCATATAGGAAATGCCATCCTATAATTAGGAATGCATGCATAATAGTGATGGTATAAAATTAGAAAGTCTAAAATAGAACTAGTTAATTAACTCCCACTGAACTAGTGTTAATCCCACTAAACTAGTGTGCTGAAAATAGAAATTTCTCCAACATAGACTATACATACATTAGGGAAATGTTATTTTTAGGTTTTAATGGTTGATCAAAGCTCCCTATTTTGTAATATTTTGAATAAACAGAGCCATACTCTGCTGTATGTATGAGATATGAGATATTTTCATTAATAGAAGTCAGTCTCTTTTCATTATCTCGTTTCTTCTTTCTTTGAATGCTCATTATTGGATGATCCTTATGAGATGTTATAGTTGTGTTATAATGGATGTTTGATTATGATGTTGTTATAAATATTTTCAGTGTTTTAAATTTTAGTTCAAGAGGTTCTTGTGACTGATATTTTCCTTCACCTAGCTGCTAGAAGGCTTGATGCTTATAGAAGACGTATTCATATTCCTCATCAAGTCTTCCATATACTCACACTCATCTTTAAACCAGTGACTGAAGCTAATCAAAACCTCATTTTCTTATGCATACTAGCCTAGATATTATGTGTTGAAACATTGCTTTGCTGAGTTTTTTCCATTTGGCCTTCTATCATTAATCTACATTTACAAACCTATTTGATGGGTGCTAGGATTATCCTCTTGCAATCTAAGGGTGACTCTAAGTGCTAAAAGGAAGCACTGAAAAGAGGAAAAATGCCTCTCATAGCAAATATGGGTTTTAATGTTGATTAATGTTGTTTTCTATTGAGGACACTCTTTTTATTTTGACAATGTTCTGGAAAAAAAATACATATTTAGACAGTGTTTTGGACAACATGGATATAATTCTATTTTTGGATATAGCCATGTTCTATTTTGATGATATTAAAATATTCTATCATTAATATGAAGATGGGAGTTGCAAGGCATATGTTTGAAGAAATTGTTTGGGGTGTTATACTTCATTTTTTGATGATTATTAAATAAATTGAAAATGAGAGTCACAAGGGGTCCCACCTATTTAGTTATTATTTAATCAAAACTTTACCTATATATATTATTATTTATTTATCTCAACTAATTAGTTAAGCTATTAATATTAACAAAAGAAAGGTAGTTAAACTACCATAACTTATTGAGAAAGGATAAAAGCTCAATCAAATGAAGAGACAAGGGAAAAATATAATAGAGGGAGAACTTATTTTATAAGGTTTTCTCCATAGTTGTGAGATACTTTCATTTTTCATTTATTCTGAGTTTACTAGAAGGCTTAACCATCTTGATGACAACAGGGTCTTATTGAAGGAAGTAGGATTCAAAACTGAATCATATATTTCAACAACTTATCTTTAAAGGTGTATGATTTACCTTTGGCAGCCTGTGTCTTCTTGTCTATTTATGAATTAAATTTCATGACTGACAAGCAATACTTTCCAGAGTCAAGTGACAACATTTTGTGGCAAGCTGATCGATATCTTTAGCTTCAATTTTATTTTGTTTTCAGAGTCTTTTTGTATGGTGCCCATCCGAGGCTTCTAAATATGACTTTGGTCCCTACCCTCACAGGGGTTTGTAAAGAAAATTCAGCTTTGTATCTTAGAATGAAATCAATATAAAAATCAGATTTCTGATTTCAGTCTCACATATGTATTTTGATGATTTGGTTCATATTTTTCTTTTATCTCCATGTACATAATCATGTAATTTATGTTTAGTTTATTTATTTTACACAGTTACTCATAATATATAAAAAACCAATCTTGGTCCCTCATACTTAAACCTGTGGATTAAGTGATTGTTTCTTTTATTTTAAGGCTATAAACCCGGGGTAACATTCCTAACTATCTTTCCTTAGCCTAGCAAGATCTGAAAATGATTGAATAAGGTTCCTCATACCTTTTCCTCAATAAGGGTAATTTTTTAGAACCCCGACTCATTATTCTAAACATTTTTAACATTAGAAACACTCATTTATAAAATTATCAACATAGGATTTTCTGGAAAAATTGATGATCGTACAAAAAATGAATCTATTCAAGACAATATTCTTAACACATTCACTTAGTTAAAAATATAATAGGAATATATGTAAGCAATGAGCATAATATTTATATCAATGGCCAATATCCCTTCCATACATCCTTAGAATACACATTATTATCCCATTACAAAATCAAATAAACAAACAATGAAATACCATGACCAAAATATTGAAGCTATCTGAAGATGATCCTCAACCTGGAAGATTGTGCAACATCCTTCCCTTTTCCTGCTAATCCAAAGAATTCACCGGTACCTCCCAGCCAATGCTAGGGGTACTCTTATTCTCCCTTATCCCCCCAACTCACAAAGGGGTCACACACATAATATTAGAATAAAATAGACCAAGCTTGCCCTTGCAAGGAGATACTTCCACCTCTTGCACAAGCTTGTAGCCCAACTCACACAAGTAAACTTAGTCAGAACAAATTTGATAGAATTGTAGTCATCCAACAATAGGGTCCTCTCCTCTTTACTCTTTCTTATTTTTATAAGAAAATTTGTCTTGACAATTGTCAATTCATGCATAAGTATATAATTTTTAATAATTTAATTTGATATTATTTACCCTAAACACATGTCATAGTTTCCTCCAGTTCCACATGTTTTAATTTCTTTTAATTAAATAAATTATGCGTTTTCCCTCACATCCACAATTAGTTCCTAGATTTTCTCCTAGTTGTCAATTAGTTCCCCAATTTATCCTTTATTGTGTCTCCTAACAAATTTACAATTGGATTTTGATTAGGACTCTTCTCTTAGTTAGGATTTAGAGTCTAGATTAACTTAGGATTCTAACTCTATGTTGACAACCCATTCTCTCATGAAATAATTTATTTATTTTTATTAAAATCTTTTGATCAATTTCATGCATACCGTGTGCACATGTCTTAATTTTTATTCTCCCTTTTCTAGATTTTAATTAGTCTAATTTCCCTTAGATCCAATTCTATAAAATTTAATTAGTAATAACTATTAGACTTATCTTTTATTATTTTTTCTAGTTTATAAAATTGTATAATTTATATTCCCTTTTCTATTAGTTCTAAGTATTTGTTTTATTCTCTAAGGTCTTCTAGTTTTTTATTAACTCATTAAATTATTCATGCAACGTGTCCTTCAAGATGCACCTACATGCTCCAAGGGTGCCACTTTCCATTTGACTTATTTTGGAAGTTGTCTAACACTTGGAGTCAATACTCCATTTGTCGACCTTGTGTGAGACTAAGGGATTACTGAGGAATAAGGAATTTGGATTATTGTGTGCCCCTTAGAAATCCTCGTGAGCGACTGTCTCAGTATACCCTCATGAAATCGTGAACCTCCCAAGAACAAGGTAGTAGTTAACCTTCAGTTCAGGTCATGGTGGGAGTTCTAGTAGGCTGTGACAGGGATGCTACCACACCTCTCCCTTATCAAAATGATATATGTGTATGACCCCTTTAATCCATATGTGAGACATATTAGCAAGCGTCACCATTCCTTCATCCACTGAAAAAATAAAATTAATAATCTTATACATGAAATCCATAACTGAAATCATCATCATAATATAGGCGTAATAAAATCAATTACTCATAGCAAATTCAATAGTTCACTCCCTGACTCAATCCAGATTCCAAGGGGTATTGTCAATGTCGTCAACATACTCATCATGCCATGTCTCTTGCACACTGATGAAACCTCATCATAATACCTATCAATGATATACATCAATATAATTAACATATCTAAATTTAAATACTCAAAGATGACATCATTGTTTTTTACTCATAACCAAAGCAACTAATCATAAAGTATCACGTTTTAACCGGATCACTTGCTCACAAGTGTCTTGAAAGAACAATCAGTGGTATGAAATGTTATCAATGGAACTAGATGTTACATACACCCCCTCTTATTTTAAACTTTGTCCCAAAGTTTGTACAATGTAATAATGAAAGCAATGATATAGTTGATACTAGTTTATCTATCAAAATTTCAAAATAAATATGGAAATTGCTAACACATTTCATGTGCGTCCTCCAAAGTGACAAAATGTGGAATATAAATATCCCACTAGACCTTAAACTGATTGACCAATCGATGTCATAGCTATTGAGTGTGATGGTCCAGTATGAATATTGGATTCACTATGAGATCACCCTCATTCAATGCCTACAATGAACTCAAGTCACTAACATGTGACGGATATGAAATATAATGATGTAAAACTAAAACATGAAACAAATCGTGCATACACCTCAAAGAATTAGGTAAGTCTAGTCAGTAAGCCACAATTTGTTTCCTTTCTATAACTTCGAAAGGTCCCATAAACCTTGGAGATAGTTTATCACCTTTTCCAAACTTAATCAAACTCTTATGTGAATTCACCCACAAGAACACTTTATCACCAACCTCAAAACTATGGTCTATCCGATGTGCATATGCATAACTATTGTGTCGATATTGGGGTTCGTTAATCCTCTTATTTATGGTGTGCATCTGATATTCCATTTCCTATATCACTTCTGGTCCCACCAAGATCCTATCCTCTAGTAGATATCAACTCAAAGGTGTCTGACACGGTCATCTGTATAAAAAATCAAAAGGTGCCATATTTATAAAACTTTGATAATTGTTGTTGTACACAAATTATACCAATGGTAAAAATCCTTCCCATCATTTATGTTGATCCATCACATACATTCGAAGAATATGTTCCAAAATTTGATTCTTTATTTTCATTTTCCCATCGGTTTCGGGGTGATATGTTGTACTAAAATTTAATTGTGTACCCAAAGCCTCTTGGAAAATCATCCAAAAAAGTATAGTGAATACAGATCCTCGAACATATATTATCTTTCTCAATACACCATGCAATCTTATAATTTTTTTAACAAAAAATCTAGCTATATCAGGTACTTGATATGTCGTACGAACTGGAATAAAATGTGCACTCTTCATTAAAGGGTTGAAAACTACAAAAATAGAATAATGTCTCCTTTTTTTTAATGGAAATCCAAAAATAAAATCCAATGATATAACTTCCCATTTCGATTCAGGAATCGCATGTGGTTGTAACAATCCCACTGGATGTCTATGTTCGACCTTCACCTCTTGACATTCAATACATTTCTCCACATAGTTAACTATATCAATTTTCATTCCCTTCCTAAAGGATAATGATTTAAGATCTGCCTTCATTTTCATGACTCCTGGATGATCCATGTACACTACTCGATGATCTTCATTCAAAATTAAATTTCTCATTTCTTCATTTGGTGGTACATAAATTATGCCATTATATCTTAATAATCCATCACTATACAAAGAATAAACCTCATAGATAGGTATCATCATGTCCTCTTGTCTGATATTTCCTTTTACTTCTTTGTACCAGTCGTCATCAATCTATAATGCTAAGATATTTTCTCAAAGATTCATCTTTAGGGGTATTACTAAGAAAATGCAAGGTCTCTGACTCAACGCATCTGCTACTATGTTAATTGTTCCCTTAATGTACATGATCTCAACATCATAATCACTTAAAAGTTTTGACCAACATATTTGTCACGTGTTCAAGTCACCCTGAATAAAAATATGTTGCAATCCACTATGATCAGTTTTCAACTCAATTTTTTGTCCAATAATATAATGTCTCCAAACTTGTAAGGCATAAACAATAGCTAATAATTCCAAATTGTATGTTGCATAATTATCTTCATTCTTTCTTAGTTTCCTTGAAATATATGTGATAAATTGACCTTCTTGCATCAATTCTCCACCCAATCCTTCCTTGGATGCGTCTTTTCATACTGAGAATTCCTTGTCCATATCTGGAATTTTCAATATCGGTGTTGTTGTTAATAATTCCTTAATCTTCTTAAATTTTTTAGTTCATTTCTATGACCATACAAATTTCTTATTCCTCTTTTGCAATTCTGTAATTGGATTTTCTATTTTTTAAAAACCTTCGACAAAATGTTGATAGTAACCCACTAATCCCATAAAACTATGTACCTCTTGCACATTCAACAGTGCTAGTCATTCCATAATAGCCTCTACCTTTGTTGGATCCACATTGATACCTTCTCCGAAAATAATGTGTCTCGAATAGTGAATCTTTGTCTAATAAAAAGAACACTTCGACAAATTTCCGTACAATTTTCTTTCTATTAAACACTGTAAAACCAATCTCAGATGTTTGTCATGTTCCTCTTTTGTCTGAGAGTAAAATAATATATCGTCAATAAATACATGTACGAAATTGTCCAAGTATTCAAGGAATACCCCATTCATTAAAATCATGAATATAGTAGGGGAATTTATCAAACCAAGCAGTAATACAGTAAATTTGTAATGTCTAAATCTTGTCTTAAACGTTATTTTCGGAATGTCTTCCTCTTTTATTCGCAAGCGGTGATATCCTGATCTCAAATTAATATTTTAAAATATGGTCACTCCCTTTGTTTGATCAAATACATCATCCATTCTTGGTAACAGGTACTGAATCTTGATCATGGCTTTAATTAATTGGTGATAGTCAATGCAAAGCCTCAATGATTCATCCTTATTTCTTACAAAAATTACCAGTGCACCCTACGATGATACACTTGGACATATAAGTCAAAAATATAATAACTCCTTCAATTGCATATTTAACTCTTGCAATTCAGGTGTTGACATCTGATATGGAGTTCTTTCAATTGGTTCTATTACAAGTTTTAAATCTATAGTAAATTCCAATTCTCTTTTCGGCGGTAATCCTGGTAGTTCCTCAGAAAAACATCAACAAACTTTGATACTACTGGAAAGTATTCCAATATTTCTGTGTCACCCTTTTTGTTAAGACATAATATGGCATACAACTTATATCCCTTGCACATATTTTTCTTCAATTGTAGATAAGAAAAAATTCTTAGCGATACTCGGTTTTTCCCTACAATTACTGTGTTTTGTCCCAAATCATCGATTACGATTAATAATTTTTTCTTGTAGTTAAGTGTCACGTCATCTAATTCTAACCAGTCCATTCCAATCACAATGTGGTAGGATCCCAAGGTTGTGACAAAAGGGTTTACACAAGTGACAAATTCACCCAAATAAATTTTACAATCTTTAACCTTTCCTCCAAGTTTTTTCTTGGCTCCAGATGCCAACTCTATATATATAAACTCATCTTGTTCAATTGCCTTCAACTTAATTTGTTTCAGTGCAATACTAGATATAAAACTCTCAGTAGCTCCTGGATCTATCAAAATACTAAATTGTTGATGTGCTATCATACCTGACGTCTCGAGCACTGTATACTGATGCTCGGCCTGGCGATTATTCATCAATAAATGAATCCTATGGGCCTTTCCCAGATCTCCTACTATCATCTATCCTTTTGATACAAAAGTTATTGTATTTTCAATAGGTAAATCTCTCTGATAGTGGGGTTCTCCACAAGTCCAAAATCCATTCTTAGGGTCGATGCTCCTAGTTCCAAAGGAAGAATCTTCTAGTCTAGGGTTATGAGGCCCCAATCTATTCTATGGAATATATCTATACTATTTCTACTACTCAGGATGATGTGGTTTCTACTGCGATGGTGCTCTATATAGAGGCCTCTGACTGGTAGTCTTTCTACATGGTGCAGAAAATATAGGTCCTCTAGGTGTATCACGGTGCCCAAAAGTTTGTCTAATGGATGTTTACTGTTGTTGTGCTCTATGTGGCATCTATCTATTCTACCTGGAAGGATTCCTACCCTGACCTCCATTGTTCAATTACTCCTTTTCGATAAAATATTTATGTATTTAATTGTGCAAAGTATGAGGCATCAATATCCTCACCTTAGCACAGATGTTGTAGTTGAGACCAAACACAAACTTATTCACCTTTAAATTTGCAGTGTTCAGGTGAAAAACATATCTAAGCATCTCCATAAATATAGCCTCATGATCAGGTACTATATGACTACCCTATCATAGATTGTTGAATTCATTGAGGTTTCACTTAATGAACTCATCAAATAGGTACCTCTCTCGGAATCGTTCCTCGAATAATTCCCAAGACACGTCTTCAATGGCCATATTCAATTGTGGTAAGAGTGTCTTTCACCAAATAAGCTCACTTCCTTTCAGATGAAATACTGCAATATGGACCTTCATGTTGGAGGTATAATCACACAATTCATAACATGTTTCCATATTCTCCAACCAAGCTTCAACGGCTAAACCGTCTGTGGAACCCGAGAACTCAAAATTTTTTACCTTCTCAAGTTCTCTATGAATACTACCACTAACTACAGGAGGGCACTGCAAACACCCATTGGGTGCATATCCTCTACCCTCATATTGATCAAGGATATTTATCAGCGCCTCAAAGATCCTTTGAAAGGACCTCAACATACCCATGACATCATACACTGCAACATGCTCCTACTCTGTAGTATGCTCTAGTCCCTGTGGAGAGGATCCTTGGGGTATGGGTGTACTTGGAGGAGGCATACGTCTTCCTCCTGCACCCTGAAACCTACTCATTCTACATCCTCTAAACATTATACCTGCATAAAAAAATTTCAATTTATATTATTAATTACACCTTTAATTAAAATTTGCATTGGAAGTCCTAATGAGTCCAATGTTTCATAGTATAAGCTTGCTCTAATACCATATGTAAAGACCCTCTATATACATCAAGAACGGTTGAGAAACTATAATTTTATAAACATTAATTATGATAACATAGGGTAAAAATTTATTTATTTATTTTTAGTAAGCAATCTTCAAATAGATAAATATTCAATTGATGACATCGTGTAACTTACAATTACATTTTCCCATTATTAAGACCAACAAACATTTATTTAATTAGCATACTGTTTGTGTAATTTACCCAATCACTTCTGCGAGAACTACAAAGAACTATCATTTAACAAAAATAATTTCAAATAATCAAAGGAAAATAAGATATTATCAAATAACATACATCATTATGAAATTTCATGATACAATTATCTTGAAGATTAAGAACATTTTACACCAAAAACTCATCCAACGTTTATTGCACAAGGAAGTATAATTACTTATTTATTCAAGGGTAATTTCATCAAATCCACTACTAAAACATTTATTGCACAAGGTAGTATAATTACTTATTTATTCAAGGGTAATTTCATCAAATCCACTACTATTTCAATATTTAAGACTATAAACAATTTATGGAAATTTTCAAATTTCCATAGTAAAGGTTATTTCCAACCTATTGATTTTAAAATCTAATTCAAAAATTTAACCTTGAAATTTAATAAAACTACTTTTACTTCAATGAAATCAATCTCTTAGTTCATTCTATAAATGTAATTATTAACTCTCTCTCTATATATAGAAACAAACCTAGCTTTAAACATAAAGTTGTAAGCTTCTTGTATGTTCTGTGAAAAATGTCAGTTCTCTAGGATCCATGCTTTGAAAGATAATTAAATTTATTAGTACAATTATGATCTTATATTTGGTGACTGTGAATAGATCAAATAAAACAACAAAAATGATCCCTCATTTCAAATCTTCGTGCAGGCGTTGATACAACACTTAGATCTCAGGTAGAACGAATAGGTAAAACAATATATAAACTCAACACGTCACCAACTGAAATTCAAATGATTCATCAGAGTTAATCCTTAATCATAAAATGGCCCAAGATAAAAATGTAATTTTTTAACATCTGTCATTTTGATCTATATTAAAATTCCAATGAATAAAGGATAGCCTATGCATTTGGTATCTATTTCTTTCAGTGTATGAAGTATACATGGTAATGAGATCATCAATTTTCAAATAATTAAATGTCTGAAAACACAATCTACTACCATGGATTATTCAATGTTCAGCAAGCTATAACTTCAGGTTGAACTATAAATGTAAGGGGTATTTTTCATAACCTTGACTCGTTATTCTAGACATTTTAAAAATTAGAAGTACTCATATATAAAATTATCAACATAGGAATATTTTCTGGAAAATTTGATGATCCTACAAAAACTGAATCTATTCAAGACAATCTGCTCAACACATTCCCTTAGTTAACAATAGAATAGGAATATATGTAATTAACGAGAAGAATAGTAATATCAATGTCCAATATCCCTTCCATACATCCTTATAATACAAGTTAATATACCATTACAAAATCAAATAAACAAACAATGAAATACCGTGACCAAAATATTGAAGCTATCTAAAGATGATCCTCAACCCAGAATGTTGGGAAACATCCTTTCCTTTTCCTGCTAATCCAAAGACTTCACCAATACCCCCTAGCCAATGGTAGGGGTACTCTTCTTCCCCCTTAACCCTTTGAGCCGCAAAGGGGTCACACAAAGAATCTCAGACCAAACTATCTCAAGCTTTCCCTCGCACAGAGAGGCTTCCACCTCTTGCATAAGCTTGTAGCTCAACTCACACAAGTAAACTTAGTCACAACAAATTTGATAGAATTTCAATTCTAACATCCCTGGACATCCATGTCGAGCCATGCTACTCTAGAAAACACATTTATTGTCTTCTCAACATAATGTAACATACGCAACATCCAACTGAGTTATGCCACATAAAATTTTCAAACTACATGCAATTAAAACATATACACATAGGACTCTTTCAAAACTTTATATATAAAACTTAAACAGAAAAATACATTCTGTAAATGCACATATTCATACTGAAATAACAATAAACATATACAGGTAATACCCATAAATATAAACACAGTTATAACCACACATAGGATAAACCCATAAAAATAAACACATAAATAATAATGCAGCATGTAAATTTATCACACAATTGACACTTATCTTGGTAAGAATATCACCTACTGCGTGCATACCTTCCACGAACCTACCAGCCTTAGACCACACAACTCATCACTCTCAGCAGTGGGTCACCCCCGAGTTGGGACTAAACTCCACCCGGGTAAAGGGATTCTTGACCAGGATTACTATCTCAGACAACAGGAAAGACTCCATTACAGGTGTCAACTCAAAATAACAACCTACAATCCCTCATTCCCCACATGCTTGTCCCACCCCAGGAAGTGTGCCCCTTCTTTGCTCAACAGTCCTTCGACTGCCCCACTTCCTTTTCGGGCTTCAATAGCAGGCCAGGCAAGAAGTCTCAGAGCCCTGTAGCTGCAGTTTAGCACCTTCAGGAAATAAATTCTCTTACCCAGAGAATTGTTCATAGGCATGACAACCCACCTCTTCAATATCCCACGAGCTTGGAAACCCGCTTCTTCAGTCCAACTCCCAATCTAACCAGGTACACAAACATGTATGGTTATGGATACAGATTTAGGTACAGTGATAGGAAAGGTATGAAGGATATCTCAATGAGTGTGTGAATGATGATGGAATGATTGAATAAATGACTAAATCATGGAAGGAATGAACTAAGTCCAAAAAATATGTATGCATGTTCCCAACTTGACACTTGTCATGTTGGGAGCTACTTTGGCCCACTTATCCTCAACCTTAGAACTTAGGATAAAATAATTATCCATATTTTATACTTAAGAAATATTAATATAATATTACTTTTTGGATTAAGCTCCCTAGATTATCCCATTTTCCTTAAATTTTAGCCCCCCCTTCCCCTAACTAGTGGATTTTAGTCCCCCATAATCTTTTATCGTGGCCAGTTTGTGCACAACGATGTATTTTATATTAATGATGAGACATATACAAAAATAGGCTCATTGGCCTTTAACATCTAGGCTCTCCGACCTAATGAAAAACAAACTGGCTCACCAACGTATACAACACAACATATACACAAAATCTCCCTGGCCTCAAAATCACACGCACTTAAGTTGATGCGCGTGGTATCCTCGAATGCACACACTTCATCATTTTACTGCACAGTACATGCGCGCACTATACCATGGAAGGTGCATACAAAAATGATATGAAACAACTCACCAACTTAATTACATTTGCATTTTACATTTACAATTGGGTTTGTCCTAGGGGTATTAAAATCCCCTCCCCTAATTTATGCATTGTCCTTAGTGCATTATGTACACATATACAACAAAATTTTCAAAAATCCTCAAAAATATGCGGGTATTCTGCCCGCATTGCATCCTCATGCTCCCAAGTAGTGTTCTCAAGACTGTACCAGGTCCATTGGACCTTTACAAGCCCTATGGCTCAATTCCAGAGATGTTTGGTTTTCCGGTCCAGAATGCATACCAAATTCACTTAGAAAGTGCCTTCTTGCTCCATCTGAATCACATTCCAATCAATAAAATGATTAGCATCAGGTATATATTTATTTATAAACTATACATGTAATACATTATGAATATACATAGATGCAGGTAATGCAATTCTATAAGCTACTGAACCAATCCTCTCTAGGATTTCAAATGTCCCACAATAGCTAGCTGCCAACTTGGAACAATTTCCCAACTTCAGGGAACTTCTGTTGGATTTCACTTTCAAGAATACATGGTCCCCAACTTTAAATTTCCTGTGATTTCTACCCTTATCAACATATCTTTTATGCCTGTCTTGGGAAGCCTTTAAATTTGTTTTATTTTCAACATCTTCTCCTCCATTTCCCTGAGTAAATCTGGCCCAATCACTGCTCTATCTATTGGGTTATCCCAACTTACCAGTGTGTTGCACTTTCTTCCATAAAGTGCCTCAAATGGGCTCATCTTTAAAGATGTTTGGTACCCATTGTTATAAGAAAACTCTACTAAGTGTAGGTAGTCTTCTCATTTTGATGGTTTATCCATCACATACATCCTCAACATATCCTCAATCACCTGATTCACCCTCTTTGTTTGTCTATCTGATTCTGGATGATAAGTTGTGCTAAAATTCAAATTTGTTCCAAATCCATTAAATAATCCCTTCCAAAAATTTGAGGTAAACTTTGGATCTCTGTTAGACACAATTTTCTTTGGTATGCCATGTAATCAAGAAATTTCTCTCATTTAAACATCAACAATGTTGGATGACTTGTGAGTGAGCTTAACTGGAATAAAATGGGTAGCTTTAGTAAGCTTATCCACCACTACCATGATAGAATCATGTTTCTTGTTTGTTCTGGGTAGTTTGGTGATGAAATCCATTGTTACAAATTCCCATTTCCACTCAAGAATGGGTAATGGTTGGGTGTTTATGCTCAGCTTTTACCTTTTGGAATTCCTAACATTTGGAAATACAATCAACAACTTCTTTCTTCATGCCTGGCTAATAATATTGTCTTTTGACATCTGCAATACTTTTCTGATAACCTGGGTGCCCAACATAAGGTACAGTATGCATTTCTCCCAATATCAGATTTTTCAATTCATGAGAATTTGGTACATAAATTATGCCCCTATACATGAGAATTTCATCATTATCTAGCTTGTATTCTTCAATTTCCTGCTGCAAATTACCTTGTTGTAATTTTGCCACTAATTCCTTGTATTGCAAATCTAATTTTGTAGCCTCTAAAATTCTATGTTTCAAATCTGATTGGTACATGCTAATGGATGCAACATGCAATTCATGCACTCTTTTGTTGATCTCATCAACCACTTTGTTCTCTTTCCCCTTGATATGCTTTATATCAAAGTCATATTCACTTTGAAATTCTATCCATCTTGTTTTCCTAGCATTTAGAGTTGGTTGATAAAATAATATTTCATACCATTATGGTCTGTCCTCAACTCAAACCTTTTCCTAATGAGGTAGTGTCTCTATTTCCTCATGGCATGCACTATGGCTATCAACTCCAAATCATGAGTGGCATAGTGTATTTCATGCTCCTTCAACTTCTCTGATTCATAACATATAACTAACCCATTTTGGCTGAGGACTCCACCAAGTCCTTCTTTACATGCATTTGTGCATACAATGAAGTCTTCATTTGGGTCTGTAATACTTAGTATTGGAGCAGTTGTTAATATTTGTTTCAATTGTTGGAAACTCTTTTCACAATCCAATGTCCATTGAAACTTCACACCCTTCTTTTGCAAGGAAGTGATTGGGTGTGCGATATTTGAGAATCCTTCAATAAATCTCCTATAGTAGCCTTCAAGGCCCATGAACAATTTGAGCTCTGTCACATTTTTTGGCATTGACCATTCTCTAATGTATTCTATCTTCTCAAGATCCATGCCTATCCCATCTTTTGAAATGATATGTCCTAAATAATGAATTTTCTTCTGATAAAATGAGCACTTGCTCATATTGGCCTACAACTGATGCTCTCTTAATACTTGCAACACCATCCTCAAATGATGCTCATCCTCTTCTTATGACTTGGACTATACAAGGATATCATCCAAAAATAGAATGACAAACTTGTCTAAATATTCTCGGAAAACACCATTCATTAAGCACATAAAAACAACTGGTGCATTTGATAACCCAAATGGCACCACTATGAACTCATAATGACCATACCTTGTCCTGAAGGCGTTTTTGCTGATATCTTCCTCTTTAATCCTTACCTAATGGTATCCTAACCTGAGATCTATCTTTGAAAATATCTTTGCATCCTTCAATTGATCAAAGAGATCATCAATCCTTGGCAGAAGATACTTGTTCTTTATAGTCACTTTATTCAATTTTCTAAAATAAATACACAATATTAATGTCCCATATTTATTCTTCATGAACAATACTGAGGCACCCCAAGGTGACACACTTGGGCGTATATACTCCTTCTTCAGAAGTTCTTCAAGCTGCATTTGCAACTCCTTCAGCTCTGGTGTACTCATTCTGTAAGGAGTCTTTGACACTGGAGTTGCTCCAGGCATCAAATCTATGGAGAAATCAATATCTCTCTTTGGGGGTAGTCCTGGTACCTCCTTGAACACATATTCAAAATCTTTCAGTATTTCATGATCCTCCAAATTTGGCACCTTATCTTTAGGTGTCTCTTCCATATGAGCTACAAATATTTGACACATTTTTCTGTAACATTTCTTGAGCTACAATGTTGAAATTTCTCTGATGTTTACTACCCTGAGAATTCCCTGCACTTTCCTTAGGCTCCCTTTCTCATCCAAGAAAGAAAATTCCTTGTTATGATAGTCTAGGATAGAATGATGCTAGTCCAACAAATCCATCCCAATTAGACAGTCATAGAAACCTAAAGGAAAGATGTTCAAATCTTCCCTGGAGTTCAATCCATTCATGTCCATAAGACATGACTTAACCATCTCATTAAATTTTCTTTTGGCTCTGGTAGCCATTTGCACCAACCAATATTTTCCATTCTTTCTTCTTGGCAAATGCAAAATTCCCACCATCTTAGGATTTATATAACTATGACTAGCTCTTGAATCAATTAAAATAGTAGTGGTTTGGTTGTTGATCATACATTCCACTTCAATCATATGTGACTGATACTCTGCTTGTTTGATGTCCAGGGATGCATAGATCCTTGGTACATTTCTTCCCATGTCCTCCACTGTTTCATCTTGTTGTACATTGTGAAAAATCCTCACTTTTTCACCTCTGTGAGGACAATCTATGGACATATGATCTCCTTTACAAACCCAACATTGAATAGTTGGTTGCCTTGGCCTTTGACCCCCTATCTTAATCGTTTTGGGTTCTCTAGAAGTTGGTTGTTCCTGAGGGTTATTTCTAAAGAATGGTGTCTTAGTTCCCTTCTTCCTCTGAACCATATTGAATTTCGTTTTGTCTTCCAAATATTTTTTGAAATTTGGCCTTGATTTGTGTTGATCATATAGAAATTTATCTCTCCTTATGGTCTCCTCCAATGTCTTGGGATCATCATACTATATTTTGTCACTAATGAATGATGGAAATACACTCAAATACATTTGAATCCTAAATATTTCATCCTTGATGAAAGAAACATACTTCAACAGTTATAAAAACCTTATTTGATATTCATCTATGGTCATACTCCCAAGCTTGAGTTCAAAGAAATATTTCATCTTCTTGTCATAGTATCTCTTAGTCAAGTATTTCTTCTCAAAATACTTCTTGAATTGCCTCCAAGTAACAGTTTTCTCTTTAATGTGTTGCACCTGCACAAGTTGATCCCACCACATGGATGTCTTTCCCTTGAGTTGATAGATAGAAATTATTCCTTCTGCATGAGATGAATAATTGTGCATTTGAAAATACTTTATCATGCCCAACAACCATGTCTCTGCATCTTCATCCTTCTTGTGCTCACCATCAAATGTAGGAGGTTTGATTTTGTTCATTTATCCTCATAGATCATCCACCCCAGACCTATTATACTTCCTGACAGGGGATGGACTTGATCTGTTGTGTTCCCTCTTATTGGAATACCTCAGGGAGTGATGGTGATGTCTTCTAACACTTATGGTTCTTCTTTTCTCACCAGGAGACCTATGACTTCCTGATTTGCTTGAGCCACTCTCCTTATTCAATTTATTTTCTATTCTATTCAAGATCTGCACTAAATTCATGTTGAAGTCCTCCTGCTTCTCATTGTCTCTCATAATCCTTTCATTATCATCTTTATGGCTTTGGACATCCTTCTGCAAATTTTTAATGGTCTCTATCATATTCATGTTTTCATCCCTTTCTTCTCCATGTCCATTGGAGTTTGTTCCTTCAATGCCCAAATGGACATCCATCCCTCTAATCTCATATTCCTGGATATAAGTAACCTATGCATATTCCATTCCTATGGACTCTGTGCTGATCCTAATCTAATCTAGTTTTTTTTAACTCTGTAAAATGTACAGCCAAAAAAACTTCGTCAGGTTAACTGACTCAACAATTTCATGAAAAATATGAACCATTCTAGTTCAATAATATATCATAATTATTTCTTCTAATTTATTGAAAAATTGAATTCCCAGATAAATTTTCTAGGGGAATATTTATATTCTACTATCCAACACCTTTCCAATGCTTTCTCCCATTCTCAATTCTGAGTCTTGAGCATAAAGTTATGGTTATTTGAAAATTGCCCATTAATTTTTCTGTTCACACTTCAACTTGGCGCAACTATGTGCTGTAATTATGCATTTTTGCACCTACTCCATTGGGTTTTTCATAGGATATAAATTGGGTTTGTTCATATACATATTTGGGACATTCTTTCCAAGTTTCACCTGTTTCTAGGATATGGGCTGCAAGTTACAACCTGCTGAAGTTTTAGGGCAAATCGTGTTTTTGGTCTCGAATGCTACATCTACCTTCTTTTCCATTTAAAAAAATTTTAACATGCCCAAAAATTTAATTTAGCTTTATGAATGTCCTCTATGGTTCAATATATTTCCATTGACTGCTCCTGCGCCTCAATTGGATTCTGAAGAAAAAAGTTATGTGTAACATCCCGCTCTGGCGCACTTACCAAACTTATTCTTTGAGGACACTTGCTCGCAAGTGATCTGGATTTTTATGATGATAAAACTTTTTCCTTCATTATGATGCATTGATTTATATGACATGATGTGTTACTACCTTGATGTAGACAGGTGCTGCTGACTCAGTTTCATTGAGTGTGTAGGGTTTCGGACCTTGAGGATGCAGAGGCATCGGTGGAACTCCCTTGGACTCCGGATTGAGTCAGGGAGTGGGCTATTTGAGTTGTTTTCATTACAGTGATATTGTGTGGTTTTGATGATATGCTATTGATTTCATGATATGTTGTTGACATGATCTGACATGATGGTTGATGATGCAGGCTGACGATAACTTGCCGACCAGACTCACATATGGAGTAAAGGGGCCACACACGAGTTCCAGAGAGATTGAGGGAGAGGTGTGTCAGCAGCCCTGCCACAGCCTATTAGCACTCCCACCGTGGCTCGAACTGTAGGTTAACGAGTACCTAGTTCGAGAGGACCCACGATGCCGTGAGGGCAGACTGCGACAGTCGCTCACGATTCGAACTGTAGGTTAACGATTACCTAGTTCGAGGGGATCCACGATGTCGTGAGGGCAGACTGCGACAGTCGCTCACGTGATTCT
>ML783372.1:617015-642682 GCA_009831015.1 Picea engelmannii | reverse complement strand
TCATTTCGGATCATTCAAGATAATATGCTTTTAATAGAGTTGTCCTTTCCAATGTTGCCACTTACAAGTAGTGTCAGGTTAAATTTCTAGTATTATATAGATGGCCCTTGAAAATTTAGATGATTAGTGTTATTCCAACTATGATGTTACTTGTGAATATAATAATAATAGGCGTTATCATTGAGATTTATGATTATAATGATATAGCATGAGAGCTCCTCATTAAATATGTTATCTTGAAAGGTTATGAGAATTTGGTGGTGGTAACATTTATGAACTATTGTAATGGTAAGACCATGGTCCGGATATGCGACACAAATGATTGGTGGCCATGGTATTGTGTTTGTTAATACACACCTGACGCCCTGACCTAGATTTACACACAAAAACTATGCGGAGTTAATAAATAAGGATTGTCGTTGGTTTAAATAAATTTAATTCGGGGTTCAGTGTCAGAGTCCTTGTCACGCGCCTTCCGTAAGAGGCGAAATTGTTCTTCTTATTTATGTTGCACGGATTGTGATCTGTCGGTTGCTTGGTCTGTTGTGTCGGGTGGGACGTAGACACCTCCATGCTCCTCAGAACAGTCGCCAGCCCTGAGACCTTAAATGGTTAAAAGCAATGGGAACCTGGGCTTGAGAGTTGATTATGTGTCTTGGAGGTCCTAACCTTGCAGGGTAGGACGGGCGGGTGGTCAGTTCACTTTTGTCGCTAAATGTCTGCGTTGTGCACCTTTGCCTGTGGTTGTATTTGTTGCAGTTTTTCGTTGATGCCTTCAATCCTCTTATGATGAACTTGTGGTTGAGTCTTGTGGTTGTCAAGTGGCGTCGTACAGTTCAGTATGTTGCTATTTCTACACGCGCGCACACACCTTAAGAAAAAAAAAATAAAAAAAAAATGGTTGCATCTGTTACTAGAATGGTTGTCGTAATGAGGCAGTTCGTTACATTATGGCTCATCAAAGTTAGTTGGGTCTTAAAACTTACCCTCCACTGTTTGTGTTGTAACTTTTTCATAAAAGCTTTGTTTGATGAACGGTTTACACCATTAGAAATATCTCTTTGAGCTCTTTTATTTGAGATGCAAAGATAAAGAGTACCATGTTAGGTACACCATGATATCATGGTTTTTTAGTAGCTAAAAATTCTCTTAAGGGCCTAAAAAACGCACTACAAAAAGATGACATTCAAACAGTATTAAAATGTTACGGAAATTCACTTGTTTTCCACTGTTGTTCACCCTCCAAACAACTTTGTGCACACAAATTTCATCCTATACACCCATATGTATCATGTGCAACAACACCACAAGGTAATTCATGCTCCGCACACCTATAACCACTGTGCATCACTTCTCTTTCGCGCAAGTTATTGGCACACACTACTTTTGTGTCGCGCACCCATATCCACCGTGCAAAATTTTGGTTCTTGCACTATTACCTGTTGTGCCCAATTTTTGAATTGTGCACTGGTATTTCACATGCATTTCACTCTACACGTTGTACCATGCCAAATTTTAGTATGCCCCTGCTGTGCACCAATACTCTGCGCGCACCATTAATTAAACTGTCGTGCGACAACATATACTCACATTGCAAGCACACCAATAAAGTCCCTCTGCACTCTTTCAATATTACGCACACCACGCATGCCATTATTATGTGTGTGAACACCGCACACACATTATTATGCGTATGCACACCGCGCACCACTATTACACATGTGTCACTCAATCTGCGCTGCGCAGTGCTAAATTTAGCGTGCACACTCGCACGATAATATTTTTCCGTGCAACACCAACTTTTAGCGCGCACACCCGCATGCCAATATTTTTTCGCATAGCGCTCAATTTTACCGTGCGTATGCGTACACCAATATTTCTCCTTGCAGTGCCAAATTTTAGCGTGCGTACCTGCATGCCAATATTTTTCTGCGCAGTGCCAAATTTTAGTGTGTGTACTCGCACACCAATATTTTTCCGTGCGCCGCCAAATTTTAGCTTGCGCACCCACGCGCCAATATTTTTCAGTGCGGTGCCAAATTTTAGCACGCGCACTAGCACGTGAATATTTTTCCGCATATCACAAGATTTTCACTACGCATCATGCATTTTTAGTGTGCCCCCCTGTGAACCTTCATTTTTATGTGCATCAATTCCTCATGAATTCTGCTGCAGAGATTGGGGCTTTTTCCTAACTTTTTCCCCAATTTTTACCATAGACATTCTTTAACTATGAAATTTTTTCAATTTCACCCTGATAACACCCGTTCAACCTCTATAACAACAAATCGATGTGGTTTGACATTTCTAGAATGAATTTTTACCAAACTCAATTCACGAATTGAGAATTTTAATTACTAATCTCACTCCACATATCATGGATTCACTATAACTCTACGCAATACACCATACCAAAGTTTAGTATGACCCCACCGCACACCAATACTCTGTGTGCACCATTAATTAAACTATTGCGCGACAACATATACCCTCATTGTGCACGCACCAACAAAATTACTTTGCGCTCTGTCAATATTGTGCACACTACGTGCACCATTATTATGCGTGTGCACAACACACACACCTTATTATGCGTATGCACACCACACACCAGTATTACATATGTGTCACTCTATCCGCACCGCATAGTGCTAAATTTAGCACGTGCATTCGAACGCCAATTTTTTTCCGTGCAACGCCAAGTTTTAGCGTGCGCACTTGGATGCCAATATTTTTCCGCGCAGTGGCCAATTTTAGTGCGCATACCCTCATGCCAATAATTTTCCACACAGTGCCAAATTTTAGTGTGTGTACCCGCACACCAATATTTTTCTACACGACATCGAATTTTAATGTTCGTACCCGCACGCCAATATTTTTCCACACGGCGCCAAATTTTAGCTTGCGCACCCGCACGCCAATATTTTTCTGCACGGTGCCAAATTTTAGTGCATGCACTAGCACACCAATAATTTTCCACATATCACAAGCTTTTCACTGCACATCATGCATTTTTAGTGTGCCCACTTGCGCACCTTAATTTTTATGCACATCAATTCCTCGTGAATTCTGCTGCAGAAATTGGGGCTTTTTCCTAACTTTTTCCCCAATTTTTACCATAGACAATCTACAACTATGAAATTTATTCAATTTCACCCTGATAACACCCGTTCAACCTCTGCAACAACAAATTATTGTGGTTTGACATTTCTGGAACGAATTTTTCCCAAAATCAATTCACAAATTGAGAATTTTAATTACTAATGTCACTCCATCTTTCATGGCTTCACTATAACTTCAAATTCGACCAATTCCAGGTCTGAATTTTCTAGAAAATATACTAAATCAAGAATATCTCACCACTTGCCCAATTTCTGAATTTTCTCATGAATTTAACAGCACAAATTGGCTCTTTTTTCCTAATTCCGCCCAATTGTTGTTGCTTTTTACCATGGACGCTTTGCAACATGAAATTTGGCCACTTCGAAATCAATCCTCTGTGAAATTTCTCTGCGGCTCAACTTGCTCAGACCATCCAAGCTTAGTGTTTGAGAATGAAGCTCTGATACCATATTGTAACATCCCCGACCACCCATGTCGAGACATGCTACTCCAGAAAACAATTTTATTCTCTTCTCAACATATTGTAACATACCCAACATCCAACTGAGCTATGCCACATAAATTTTTTGAACTGCATGCAATTAAAACATATACACACAAAACTATTGCAGAACTTTATATATAAAATGTAAACAGACAAATACATTCTGTAAATGCACAGATTCATATTGAAATAACAATAAACATATACATGCAGCATATACAGGAAATACCCATAAATATAAAGGCATGTATAACCACACATAGGATAAACCCATAAAAATAAGCACGTAAATAATAATGCGACATGTAAATTTATCACACAATTGACACTTATCTTGGTAATAATATCACCAACTGTGTGTTGACCTTTCTTGAATCTCCTAGCCTTAGACCACAATGCTCATCACTCTCAGCAGTGGGTCACCCCCGAGCTGGGACTAAACTCCACCTGGTTAAAGGGATTCCTATCTAGACTAACTATCTTAGACAACATGAAAGACTATGTCACAAGTGCCCACTCACAATAACAACCTACAATCCCTCATTCCCCACATGCATGTCCCACCCCAAGAAGTGTACCCCTTCTCTGCTCAAAAGTCCTTCGGCTACCCCACTTCCTTTATGGGCTTCAACAACATGCCAGACAAGAAGTATCAGAGCCCTGTAGTTGCAGTTTATCACCTTTAGGAGAAAAATTCACAACAATTCTCTCACCCAAAGAATTTCTCATGAGCCTGACAACCCGCCTCTTCAATATCCCACGAGCCTGACAACCTACTTCTTTAGTCCAACTCCCAAGTTAAGCAAGTACACAAACAGGTATGGTTATGGATACAGGTTCAGGTATAGTGATAGGAAAGGTACAAAGGATATCTCAATGAGTGTGTGAATGATTATGGAATGATTGACTCAATGACCAAATGATGGAAGGAATGAAGTAAGTCCAAACAATATGTATGCATGTTCCCAACTTGACACTTGTCATGTTGGGAGCTACTTTGGCCCACTTGTCCTCAACCATAGAACTTAGGATAAAATAATTATCCATACTTTATACTTAATAAATATTAATATAATATTCCTTTTTAGCTTAAGCTCCCTAGCTTAGCCCCATTTCCTTAACTTTTATCCCCCCCTTTCCCTAACTAGTGGAGTTTAGTCCACCATACTCTTTTATCATGGTCAGTCTGTGCACAGCGATGTATTTTATATTAATGATGAGACATACTCAAAAATAGCTTCACCAACCTTTAACATCTAGGCTCTTTGGCCTAATCAAAACAAAACTGGCTCACCAGCCTATACAACACAACATATACACAAAAGCTCCCTGGCCTAAAAATCGCGTGCACTTAAGTTGTTGCGTACGGTATCCTGGAATGTGCACACTTCATCATTTTATTACGCAGTACATGCACGCACTATACCATGGAAGGTGCATACAAAAATGATATCAAACAAATCACCAGCTTAAGTACATTTTCATTTTACATTTACAATTAGGTTCAGCCTAGGGGTATTACATCAACCATCCAGCAATAAGATCCTCTCCTCCTTACGCTTCCTTATTTTTATAAGAAAAATTGTCTTGACACTTGTCAATTCATGCATAATTAAATATTTTTTATGATTTAATTTTAGATTATTCACCCTCAACACATGTCACAATTTCCTCTAGTTGCACATGTTTTAATTTCTTTTAATTAAATAAATTATGCATTTTCCCTCACATCCACAATTAGCTCCTATATGTTTTCCTAGTTGTCCCTTAGTTTTCCAATTTCTCCTTTATTGTGTCTCCTAACTAATTTATAATTTGAGTTTGATTATGACTCTTCTCCACCCACATGCTAGGCACGTTACTTCAAGCACGCTTCTGAACTAATTTTGAGTTCTAATAAATTTTTAATTAATAAATATGCATGAAATATTCACATGCATAGATCAAGATTCATGCTACAACATAAAATGAATGAACCATATGTCATGCACATCAATAACCAACACGCATGCATATTATAAATAAAAATTTCATAGATAAATAAATACACAACAAAAATAAATATAAAGGTAAATGAAATCATGTCAGAGAGAACTTATCTTTAATGAAATGAATCACCAACTGGATGTAGACCAAGGACATTCCAACCAACCATAGACATTGTTGTTCAAAGTCTCAAAAGAAATGTCACCCTCGAGCTAGGGCTATGAGTCCACAAGGATGGTTCCAGAGTATCACTCAACTTCCCAAACCCGTCAACACTCAATCTCTCACATGATACTCAACAGACACAATAATCCAAGGTACACCATCTCTCTTCTACCCATCCTACACAACCTAAGAGAATGGACCCCCTTCTCTTTCATGCAGTCCCTCAGGTTGTCCACCTCCTTGTAGGGCTCCAGTGCATCTGGTCAAGAATATCCATGCTGGGACTCTCATGATTTGTAGTGTGGGAAAACATTAATGCATTTCCATGCATCTCAGACATGCAGGAATTAATTCATGGCTGGACTACATGAGAAATCATTACATCTAACAAAACCATGTAAACTCTCCACTAATTCGTTTTTCTTTCCCAAGTCAAAACATGAAAGAGGAATGGTGAGTTGGTGAAAGAATGAATCTATAGAGAACATAATGAAAGGTGTGAAAAATAAAAAATGAACAATGAGTGAGTGAGTGAAGAAGAAGAAGAACCCCCAAACAACCCACAAGATGGGTTTATATATTTACTTGCAAATCAAGAACCACATGGTCTCCCCCAAGAAACTCATGTAACCACTCCTCTCCATTAAAACAATTATCAGTGCATAAAATATAAATAAATACTTAGCCCATCAAGCCCCCTCTCTTATCGAATCATATTCCCCTATAACTCTTGTCCTTTTCCATCTAGAAGCCAATGATGTATTTATTATTAATAATGATCAAAACATTACATTTCCTAGGCACTCTAGCTTATTTTAATTGTTTGGGTACTATGGCCTTTCATAGATTAACAAAATACATTATTTAATACAGGGCTCAAAACCGGGGCATTACATTCCCCTCCCCCTTATTTTGGCACTATCCTTAGTGCATATACAAAACATAAATAAAAATTTTGAAATTTATTCAAAACGTTGCGGGTACTCTACCTGCATGGTATATTCATGCTCCCAAGTAGCATCTTCAGGATTGTAGCAAATCCACTAGACTTTTACCATCTCTATAACTCGATTTCGGAGCATTTTGACTTTTCTGTCCAATATTCGCATTGGATAGACTTGAAAGTTTCCCTCTGTCTCTACCTGAATCATATGCCAATAAATAAAATGGTTAGGATCATGTACATATTTTTTTAGCAAAGAGACATGAAACACATTATGAATGTTCATGGAAGTAGGAAATGCAAGCATGTATGCAATTGGCCCTATTCTCTCCAGTATCTCAAATGGACCATAGAATCTGATAGGTGGATTTGTACAACTACCCAACTTCAAAGAGCTCTTTTTGGGCTTCAATTTTAAAATCACATGCTCACCCACTTTAAAATCTCTAGTTGTCATGTTCTTATCTGCATAAATTTTCTGTCTATCTTGAGTTGCCTTTAAATTTTGCTTGATTCTAACCATCTGGTCTTCCATATACTTGAGAAATTATGTCCCAAGTACCACTCTATCTGTTGGGTTGTCCCAACTCACTGGAGTATTGCATTTCCTACCATACAAAGCTTCAAATGGGCTCATTTTAAATGAAACTTGATACCCATTATTATAGGCAAACTCAACCAAGTGCAAGTAATCTTCCCACTTAGATGGGTTATCCATCACATACATTCTCAACATGTCTTCAATTACTTGGTTGAATATCTTTTTCTAACCATATGACCGTCGAAGGTATGTTATGCTAAAGTTCATATTTCTATCAAATCCTTTAAACAATCCCCTCCAGAAATTTGAAGTAAACTTTGCATCTCTATCTAAAACAATTGCCTTAGGTATCCCATGCAACCTAGCAATATCCCTCATGTAAATTTATGCAATATTAGTTATTGTATGAGTCATTTTTACAAGAACAAAATGGGCAGCCTTTGTCAATTTATCAACCATTACTATGATTGAATCATGTTGTCTTGTTGTCTAGGTAAATTTAGTTATAAAATCAATGGTTACCACTTCCCATTTATTCTCTGGAATTGGTAATGGATGTAGCAAAACCACTAGGTGTCTATGCTCAACCTTCACTCTATGACATTCCATACATATGGAAATGCAATCAAAAACATATTTTTTCATTCCTGGGAAAAAGAATTGGATTCTTACTGCTACAATTTTTTTCTGGTAACCGGGATGTCCGACATATGGAACATTATGCATTTCTTTTAATAGGAAATTCCTAAGTTCTCCAAAACTAGGAACAAAAATTGATCCGGATGTTATGCAGGAACACAACATAATGCACAAATAACCATGAATACAAAGATGCAATGGAAATAACATTTCATTTCATTAATATCAAAGAACAAAAATTTGTTTACAGACAGAATAGAAATAAACTAGCTAGGGCACTGGTAGCTTATATTTGAGAAGAGATGTGGTGGCTACAGGCCCTTGAACTCTGTGTTCCAATGAGGATCGAATGCCTATATATATTGGGAAACAATGGAAACCCTAAACATCCAAAAAACCTAACCCTAGGAGATGAAACACTAGAATATGGGCCCCGTCGGGGTAAATTGGTACATCAATTTCTCGGGGTCGTAACTTTGGCATACTATCTTCGTTTGACACATATGATACATTGTTAGAAAGATATATACCAGGACTACAATTGTTGGAAAAAAATATCATGCTAACTTTTACAAAAGATAGATGCCCAAAAAACGTCGTTTAGGGCCTCAAAACGGCTCCGGAAGTTGAGGACCCAAAAAATGCCAAAAATAGTAAATTGTGGTACAATTAAGCAAACTGAAAAATTGAAAGAAACAATGGTGGGGGTCCAAGTGAAATAGGTGGGTGGCCACCAATATCCATTTGGACCATTCCTCCCCCCTTAGGAATAAATGGTCCCTATTGTGTTGAGTTCCTCCATGAGATGAGGGAACTTCTACTGAACTTGGTCCCTAGTGAGCCACTTGCCTTGGTGAAGGAGTTGGATTGCTTTGACAACTCGATATAGTTGGATCCTCTGTTGGCAGGTGTTCTTGATATGTGTGTCCATAATTCGATCAGTTGTGGCTTGTTCCATGTAGTCTGGGCTTAACTCTGTTGGTGTGAGTTGTTCTTCCATGTCGGATGTGTCCAATAGAGGTGGAAAGTAAGGCCGAAGGCGATCCACATTGAACACTGGGTGCAGACCAAGGAATGGTGAGATACAAAGCTCAAAGAAATTGTCCCCTACAGCCTTGGTGATGGTGTATGGCTCATATCGGAGTGGGCGAAGCTTGTGGCGGGGTCCAACGAGGCACTCCTTCTACAAATATAGCCACACTTTGTCGCCCACCTGGAAGTTGTGTTGCACTCGATGTTGATTTTGTCGTTGCTTGTACTTAGCATTGGCTCTATCCAATATGTCATGAACCTATTGGTGAATGTTTTGAATGGGCTCAATGAAGTTGTTCACTTTGGCAGCTTCAGAATGGACTTGATCCAAATCATCTTGAGTAGCTGCAAATGGTATGGCTACGTCAATGGGACATAGTGGTTGGAATCCCAAGCCCACCTGAAAGGGGCTGTGGTCGGTTGAGCTGTGGAGGGCCCGTTTATAGCTATGTTTTACATAGGGGAGGCTCTCATCCCATGTGTGTGGATTATTTGAGTTGTACATGCACAAAATGTGTATGATCATCCTATTGATGACCTCTGTCTAGCCATCAATTTGGATATGGAAAGTTATGGACTTGGTGAGCTTGGTGTCTAGCATTGACCAGAGGCTAGACCAAAATGTACTGAGGAAATTGTTGTCCCTATCTTAGATGATAGACTATGGGATCCCAAAGTGTACCCACACTCGTTCAAAGAAGAGTTTAGCAGTGGCTTATGTTGTGATATTATTCTTGCACACAACCATAATGTCCATCTTTGAGAATCTGTCGACGACCATGAAAACACAGTCATTTCCATTCTTAGTAGAAGGAAGGCTTGCCATGTAATCCATGGAGATGGATTCCCAAGGTTGACTAGAGGTAGGCAGCAGAATATAGAGGCCTTTCTTCTTGATGGTCGGTTTGTCAATGGCACAGGCAATGTAGGATCTGATGTACTTCCCGACATCCTGTCAAAGGTTTGGCCAATAGAAATACTTTTGAAGTACTTCCACTATTTTATTGACCTCGAAATGCCCAGTGACCCAGCTATAGTGTGCTTGCCAAATCATCTTGGCATGCTCTCTTGAAGGAACACAAAGGTGTCCCAGGTGACATAATAGTGCATCTTGGAGGTGAAAATTTGGAACTCGGTTACCCTCCAAGAGCGTCTTGTATGTGTGGCTGAAATCTGGATCACTCTTGTAGAGAAGCGGCCAATCAGAAGTCTTGTTGCCATAAGAGTTGAGCACGGTGGTTATCACCATGATTGGTGGTCGACTGAGGTAGTCTGCAACATTATTGGTGTTTCCCTTCTTGTACTTTATGTTCAAATGAAATTGTTGCAGATATGTGGACCACTTCTAATGGTGATCGTTCTGCAACTTCCCTTGTGTCTGTATGAACGACAGGGGATGGTGGTCTATGTGGATGATCGTTTCCTTCCCCAAAATGTAATGCTTCCACTATCGACAAGCCTGCATAATGGAATAGATTTCTTTGTCATAAGCTAGATACTTTTGGACAATGTCGCATTGTGATATGCCACTTGATTTCCCTATTGAGTAAGAACTTCCCCAATAGCATAGTCAGAATCATCTGTCTCAATCTCAAATGGTTGTTGCAAGTTTGGTAATGTGAGCACTAGGCACAACAGAGGCAATGTTTCAATTCTGCAAATGCCTTCTGTTGAGATTCCAACCAAAAGAATTTTTCTTTCACTCCTCCCTTGGTGACTTGACTCAAGGGCCAAGTGATATGAGAGAATCCCAACACCAACCTGCAGTAGAAATTAGCAAGACCTAGAAAGATGAAAATCTCTGTTAGAGTGATCGGGGCTGGCCAATCCCAGATGACTTGGATCTTGGTTGGATCCACATGCACCCCACGCTCATCAATAATGCATCCGACATACTCAACCTGGGTCATGCCAAAAGTGAACTTCTCCAAATTGTCACACAACTCTTGTTTCCACAGTGTTTGGAGGACCTATCGGATGTGGTGGAGGTGCTCTTCCCAAGTCTAGATGAAGATCAGGATTTCATCCAAGTACACTACTACAAATGAGTTGGTGAATGGACACAATATGTCTTCCATCAGCCTCATGAAGGTTGTGAGAGCATTCATCAACCCAAAAGGCATGACCAACCATTCGAAAAGGCCCTCCTTGGATTTGAAGGCAGTCTTCCACACATCAGACAGTTCAATTGGTACCTGGTGATACTTAGACTTCAAGTCGATCTTGCTGAAATATTTCACCCCTTTTAGTTGGTTGAGAAGGTCATCAATCCATGGGATCGAGTACCTATTCTGGATGGTGATCTTGTTCATTGTCCGATAGTCAATACAGAGTCTCCAAGTCCCATCCTTCTTCTACAACAACATGATCAGGATCCCACAGGGCGATGAACTTGGCTAGATGTGACCTTTCTATAGTATCTCCTGAATTTGTTGCTTGATATCATCATTCTATAGAATAGAGTGCTGATATATCGTTCCATTGGGCAGCGACGCACCTGGGATCAGATCGATGGGGTGCTTGACTTGACAGTGAAGAGGCACCCCTGTGGTTGAGGTGAAGATGTCCCGATACTCCTCCATGACCTTTTTCATTCATTGTCGTCGTGTGTAGGATCCTTGTATGGAGTTCGTGGCCACAGTCTTCTTCTTTCCATGAGGGGGGATCATCAGGAAAACAAATTTCCCAATTTTGTAAATGAGCTTACTGCATTGTTTTGCAATAACCAAAGAGATAGTGACATGTGGTGGTACCTCTGGTATCCTATACAACTTATTTCCCTAGGTAACAATAAGGCCAAAACTCATACACAACATGTCGCTTCCACAAGTATGGTTGGCCTAATAATACATCACAAACATCAAGAGGAGAAATGTCACATAATATCTCATCGGTGAAGGGCTTGATGCTTTAGGGAAGGTGACATTACTGGCTGACACGAAGATCTCGTCCTTGGTGAAGCCACCCAATGGTGTACGGTTGTGGGTGTGTTGTGGTCGGTAAGCCCAACTGCTTCACGACCTCTACTGAAATGAGGTTCTTTTGGCTCCCACTATCGACAATGAACTGTAGCGGGGAACCCTTTACCCACATCTGGGAGTGGAAGAGACGCTCCTCCTCCTTTGGATCTTTTGATTCTTCCTTTTGGATATTTGTGGTGGAAACAATGGCATTTGGCTCCGCATTGATAATCTTCTTCCCTCTATCATTCCCCTTCTTGGGTTCTGATTCAGTTTTGGAGCATGCATCTGATTCAGAAGCCCTCATCTTGGCCACCAGTGATTGTTTTTCTCGACACTCACTTTTGTTGTGAGTGGAGCTCTTATGAAACTCACACCACTTTCCTATGTCCTTCTTCGGCTTCACAATGTTGTTCTTTGCTTGTGGCTTTGGAAAGTTGTCTTGAGCCTCCATGCCTTTGATTTGTCCTTTGGTCTATGGTTTGGGGGAACTTTTCACTTGCTTTTGATTCACAAATCCAAAGTATCACTTCTTATGTTTCAATTTTTCCTTAATCTTGGTAGCATATCGGTATGTCGTACCAAGTGAGGAGATGTTGAGTAACTCCATTTCTTCTTGAATGTATCTATGTAGACAATTGAGGTACTTCAAAACCAAATGTTTCTCCGAATATTTGATACCCAAATTTGTGCGTAGGGTATGGAGTAGATTCGTCAGCTCATGCACATCTTGATCCCTTTGCTATCGCAGCATAGTCCATTGTATGTACTTTTCCTCATATCTCCCCATGGGATAACATTTTTCCTTGATGGATTCTCATAAATAATTCCAAGTGGGTATGACCGAGAACAAGGAGGGTTCCTCCTCATGCTTTTTCTCACAATAGGTTTCCCACTAGTCCTTGACATGGGGGGAGACTTTGAGTAGTGAAAACATAATCTTTTCCCAGTCAGAAAATTCATGAACCGAGAAATATCCTTCTAATAGATTCAACCATCTATCTATGACGTCTACATCAATTTGACCATAAAATATGGGAATGTCAAAGTTTACTTGTACCTTAAAAGAGGTTGCACCTCTAGAGTGGTTGTTGGATGCAGATGAACTACTAGTGGGAAATATTTGAAGGATCTGGGAAAAGTTATCCATCATCGCATTCCTTTTTTTTTCAAGGGCCTCCTCGAGAAATATTTTGATAGAATCTCCTGCTCTCTTGTCTTTCTTTTTTTCCCCCATGGGCGGTCGTCGGGGTTTGCGAGGCTGATCTTGCAAAGGTTCAACCAGATCGATCCCTAACTCCTTATACCTTGTTTTGAAATAATGTGTGACATTAACAAGAACAAATCCATTACTTGGGACACATTATTTTAGAAGAAGGTATAAGGAGTTAGGGCTCGATATGGTTGAACCTTTGCAAGATCAACCTCACAAACCCCGACGACCGCCCATGGGGGACGGAAAGAAAGATGAGGGAGCAGACTGCTCTAAAACCACTGATCTAGATTTATGAAGGAATGCAACAGAATGCACAAATAACCATGAATACAAATATGCAGTGGAAATAACACTTTATTTCATTAATATCAAAGAACTGAAATTTGTTTACAGACATAATAGAAATAAACTAGCTAGGGCGCTGGTAGCTTATCTCTAAGAAGAGATGTGACAGCTATAGGCCTATGAACTCTTTGTTCCAATGAGGCTTGAAGGCCTATCTATTATTAAGAAACAATGGAAATCCTAAACATCCAAAAAACCTAACCCTAGGAGATGAAACACCAGAATATGGGCCCCATTGGGGTAAATTGGTACATCAATTTCCCAGGGTCGTAGCTTTGGAATACTATCTGTGTTTGAAGCATATGATAAATCGTTAGAAATATTTATCCTAGGACTACAATTGTTGGCAAAAAATATCATGGTGATAATATTTGATCGGTAGATGCCCAAAAACTGTCGTTTAGGGCCTCAAAACGACTCCGAAAGTTCAGGACTCGAAAAACTGCCAAAAATAGTAAATTGTGCTACAATTAAGGAAACTGAAAAACTGAAAGAAACAATGGTGGGGGTCCAAGTGGAATAGGCAGGTGGCCACCAAAACCCACCCGGATAAAAAATTCTATTTCTATGCATAAGTAATCCATTTTCCTTCATATCATATTCTTTAATTTTTTGTTGTACATTTTCTTGCTGTAAGCTTTCTTTTACCCATATGTAATGATGATTGGTGACAATGAAATCGAAAATTATTCTCTTTAAATATGATTGATTCATACTAACAATTGTATCATGCATGATATGTACTCTTCTACTAAGTGCATCGACAACTTTATTTTATTTTCCTTTGATATGTTTTTTGTCAAAATTGTATTCACTTAAAAATTCCATCCATTTCATTTTCCTGGCATTTAAAGTTGGTTGTTCAAAAATATATTTCATACCACTATGGTATGTTCTTAATTCAAATGTCTTCCCCATGATATAATGCCTCCACATATTCAAAGTGTGAACAATAGAGTCAAGTTCCAAGTCATGTGTGGCATAGTTCCTCTCATGTTCTTTAATCTTTATAGACTCATAACCAATGACATGTCCATTTTGATTGAGGACTCCACCAATTCCTTCCTTGCATGCATCTGTACATAACAAAAAACGTTCATTTGGGTCATCAATCTTTATAACAGGTGCACTAGTAAGTAATTCTTTCAACAAATTAAAGTTCTCTTCACACTCATATGTCCATTCAAATTTAATTCCATTCTTTTGCAAAGAAGTGATGGTATGAACAATCTTAGAGAACCTTGCTATAAATATTCTATAGTAATCAACTAATACCATAAAGGATCTAACTTATGAAACATTCATGGGTGTTGGCCATCCTCTAATGGATTCAATCTTCTTTGGATCCACTGCTATACCTTGTTTTGAAATAATGTGTCCCAAGTAATGGATTTGTTCTTGGTAAAAATAACACTTACTAAGCTTGGCATACAAATGATGTTCCCTCAACACTTGCAATATCAATCTTAGGTATTGTTCATGCTCTTCCTCTAGCTTATAATAGACAAGTATGTCGTCCAAGAACACTATGACAAACTTATCCAAATAATTTATGAATATGTCATTCATGAAGAACATAAAAGACAACTAGTGCATTGTACATTCCAAATGGAACCACTACAAATTCATAATTCCCATACCTGGTTCTAAAGGATGTCTTATTGATGATTTATTCCTTGATTCTTACCTGATGGTACCTTGATCTCAAGTCTATTTTTGAAAATATATTTTTCCCTCTTAGTTGATCAAAGAGGTCATCAATTCTGGGTAGATGGTACTTATTCTTCACAGTGGATTTATCCAACTGTCGAAAGTCAATACATAGCCTCAAAGTTCCATCCTTATTTTTGGCAAAGATTATTGGTGCTCCCCAAGGTGAAGCACTTGGATGTATGTACCCTTTCTTAAAAAATTCTTCCAACTACATTTGTAATTCTTTCAATTCTAGTGTACTCATTCTATAAGGTATTTTTGATACTGGGGAAGCTCCTGACACTAAATCAATAGAGAAATATATCTCCCTCTTTGATGGCAACTCGAGTATTTCTTGAAAAACATCTTCAAATTCTTGTAGTACCGAAAATTATTCAAGTCTTGGCCCCTTTGTCTCTTCTGTCTCCTCCACATGGGATGCATACA
Source organism: Picea engelmannii (assembly GCA_009831015.1). Taxonomy (NCBI): domain Eukaryota; kingdom Viridiplantae; phylum Streptophyta; class Pinopsida; order Pinales; family Pinaceae; genus Picea; species Picea engelmannii. Next base: position 627,109 of record ML783372.1, on the reverse strand, counting down.
ATTGACATCCTTTTTTGAAACATATTTTAAGTTGTAAGGCTGAAATATCCCTTATAGAGATGGGTCTTGGAAGTCCTTTCATATTGATATGTTTTCCTTCTTCACTAAGACATGTAAATGTCTTGTTGTGACAATATAGGACAACATGATTCTTTTCCAACCAATCCAGTCCAATTATAATATCATAATACCCCAATGGTATAATATTTATATCACCATTAGTATTCACACCATTAATACTTATGGAACAACCTCTAAACATATCATGGATTCTCCTTTTGGTTCCAGTGGCCAACTGAACCAAACTTTATTTTCAAGCTTAATTTTATCCAAATGTAATCTATCCACTATTTTAGGATCAATATAACAATGAGTTTCTCCTAAATCAATTAAAATAGAAACATGATAATTAATGATCTTACCTTCCACCTCGATCATATTGTATTGGTACTATGCTTGTTGATCATCTAAGGCTCCTTATTTTCTTTCCATGTCTTCTACTCTTGTATCCTATTGGATGTTGTGGATGATATTCACTTTGTCTTTTTTGTGAGGGAAATCCTTGTACAAGTGATATTCTTTGCATCCCCAACAATGAATTGGTGGTCTTCCCCTTTTTCCCAAGGATTCTTATCTCTTGGATTCATCTTTAGCATCATGCTCAGGCTTCTTTTTATTTGGGCTATTTCTATTGAAAGGAGGTTGGACTCCTTTCTTTCTCTTGTCAGAATTCTTCTTCTTCTTATCCTTCCAAGATTTCTGCAAAGAAACTCTTCATTTTCCTTGGTCATACATGTACTTATCCTTCCTAATGGTCTCAGTCAAAGTCCTAGGTTCATCATATTGAATATTCTCTTTATAAAAGGATGTCAGTCCACTCAAAAACCTTTGTACTTTCACCTTCTCATATTTTATAAAACCAACATACTTTAACAGCCCCAAGAACTTATTTTCATACTCTGTCATGGTCATGCTTCTGATCTCGAGTTCAAAGAACTCATGCATTTTGTTGTCATAGAACTGCTCTGAAAGGTACTCCTGAAAATATTTCTTGAACTGATTGCAAGTAATCCTACTCTCATTTATGTGTTCAAATTGCTTCAGCTAATCCCGCCACATAGCATATTTCCCATGTAAATGGTATGTGGAAATTATGGCTTCTAGGTTTGATGAGTAGTTATGCAATTTAAAATACCTCCTAATTCCAAGAAACCATGCTTCAACATCATCTTCCCTTTCTCTTTCACCATCAAAGGATGGTGGCTTAATCTTCCTTAGCTCTCCTTGCAAACTATACAATTCATGTCATATTCTTTGGTGTCTAATACGAGATGGCTCTGGACTACTTATGGAATCTTCAGATGCATAAAATTTCCTTGCTGAATAGGGAGGTGAGTGATGTTTATGATTTTTGCTAGAAATTCTTGAATAACCATCTCTTTTGTGGTCATCTCTTCTTTCATGAAATCTTCCCTCTTCCTCCTGTTTTGAGTTTGATACATTCTTTTTTTGCCTCTGCAACTAATTTAAGATTTGCATCACTTGAGAATTTATCTCATTTTTTCTCTTATCAGTCTCTCATTGTCTTCTTTGTAACTCTGCATGTAATTTACCCAAGGCCGAGCCCCGTTGTAAATATTGTTTATGAAATGAATTTTAAATATTTTTTATAGGCTGGTGAGCCAAGTTTATATAATTTGGTAGGCTTATGTGATTGTTAGGCCAGAGAGCCTAAGGGTTGAAGGCCAAGAGACTGATTTTGTACATGTATCAATGAAGAACATTAATAAAATATAAACACCATCACGTGCAGACCGACCACGATGAATGAGTGATGGGGGACTAATCTTCTATAGAGTTGGCAAGGGATTAGGGGCTGGAAGGTGGTAAAAGGGACTAAGTATTGAGCCTAGGGGCTTAGGTCCTTGGGAATAATATTTTAATATTATTCCAAAGGACCATGTGAACTATATGTTTTTATCCTAAGTTATTTTGGACTGACATGTGACTTCCAAATGGTGGGAGGAAAGCACGCTGATGGAAGGCATGCAGTTTCATCGACGACAAGTGTCAATCGAATCCCATGCAAATAAAACGGCTGAGATGAGCCGTGGTGGGGGTTCCTCCACCATTCGACCCTAGACTGCCTGAGTGTGAACCCGTCCAACCTCTGGAAGATTCCCTGTGCATATTCTGAACCATACGTCCTATCCGACCCTTGCAAGAGACCGCATGCAATTATGAAACCGTGGGAAAAGTCTGTGTTGATTTTGGGGATAGCCTGTGTTGATTTTGGGGATAGCTTGTGTTTATTTTGGAAAGTCGATGCATCCTCTGTTGGAGAAGATTGAGCCTGTGCATCTAGTCTCTGTCCCAAATCCATAACCCTGAGACCATCCTGTCATTGCTGAGCCTATTTGGAAAGCCTGTGTCTATTTTCCCCATTGGCTATTGTGACCACGTAGTGTTGGACTGTGTGTGGCTTGTTGGCCAGTTTGTACAACACTCTCTCCAAGTGAGAGAGGTGATTGAAGTTGGAAGAATAGGTTGCTTGGCCTGTGAGTGATTATCTCCAGGTGAGAGAGTGCGCAGAGGAAGGAGAGAACTCCTGGAAGGAACCCTATAGTTGCCACGGAGCTCAGAGACTTCCGGTCTGGTCTGTTTCTGAAACCCAAGGCAAGGGAGGTTAGCAGCTGAAGGATTGTCTAGGTGACAGAGAAGGTGTATACTCCTGGGGTGGAACATGCATGTGGGGAAGGAGAGTTTGTGGGAAGTGGGCATAAGTGGTTCCTGGGAGAGAATTCCTTCCTTGTGACTATGTGTTTTCCCTGTAACCTCAACCTAGCCTAGGATTCCTTGACTTGGGGTGGAGCTTAGTCCCAACTCAGGGGTGACCTTCTGCTGAGCTTGATGAGCAGTGTGGTCTAAGGCTGGGAGGTTCGTGGAAGGCCTGCACCTGGTTGGTGGAATTACCATCGTTTCAAAGATAAGTACCATATGATGTTTTTAATTACGTTTTTGCATGTCTGTGTATTTATATTTATCATGTATTCTGCTATGCATATGAATTAATGTTAATTCCATTGATTATTTATAATAGCAATAATTATTATGTTTACTCTGAGTTTGAATGTCTTTCATTTGCTTAAATGCATGTCATATATATATAATTAAGTATGAGATCATTAGTCCGCGAAGTAGCACCTTCCCGACTGATGCAATGGGGGTGTTACAGAATGGTATCAGAGTGTTATAGTAACAAAAAGGGTGTTACAGTTTGGTATCAGAGCCAAGGTTTCGACATTGAGCCTAGATGGGCCAGTTGAGTGGTCTTTAGACTAAGGGTTTGAGGAGAAATTATGTCTGGAGGACCAATTTAGGACCTTTGAATGCTCCTGAGTGTCAAGGAGTTACTAGACCATGTTACCAAGCTTAGGAGGTGTAGTGGTGTTATGAAACCGTAGTCGATGTGGTATTTGGCCACAGGAAGAGAGAACTCCACACCAAAAGTGTGGGAGCTGTAGGATCTATTTAGGGGAAAGGAGAACCATCGCGGTTATCTGATCTGGAAAACATGCACAAGGTTTAAAAACCCTTTGGAGTTGCACAGGAACGTGGAAATCACAATACGTGAAACCCTGAATTCATCAGGACCGTCCATTGGGGGAAACACATGGTTTCTGAACGACGTTTCGACACCCGAGAAACTAAAAGCGAAGAACCTTGTTTTCACAAGTCGTGAAATAGAAAAACCCCAAAATGCCGAAAGGATCTACACCATAGATCGTAAGATAGGAACTTGACTGTTGGATCAAGTGGAGGGGTAGATAGTAATTTCAGGATTTTGGAAAATGAAAGTTTGAGAGGGTGGATTCACAAACTCTCGATGCCCGAAACCCCAAAACGTCGAAAGGATTTGTGTCGTAGATTTGAGAAAGGTATAATTGTTAGATTGACTTGGAATGGATGTGGATGCATAGGTGTGTACCACGTGCCAGTGGGTCGAGAAGAAAAGTGAGAGTGGTGGGACCTAATGACGTCACCGAAGGTGATGTGGACCCTCCTGAACGTGCCACGCACCACCATGGTTAAGGGTGATAGTTGTGTTGTGGGCCCAGAGAGTAAAGTAAATTGGAATTTTGGAAGTCGGGGGTTGGAAAGGAAAGAAAGTCTGGAAGAATCAAGGACCGAAACCCCGAAACCCGAAGTCCCGAAGTCTCGAAAACTTTGGAGACAGAGAAACCGTAGCAGATTTTAAGGGCGACAACTGTGTTGTGGGCTCGGAGAGTAAGGGAAATTGAATTTTCTAAATTCGGGGATTGTAGCGACAAGAAGTTGGGAGTCACTGCATCGTGAACTCCTGGGTACCGAAGAGTCGAAAACCCGAAAGCAAGTATGAGAGCCTCGTGGGCCGAGACCCGAAAACTAGAAGTCCCAAAAGCGAATGTGTGAGCCTCATGGACAAAAAACCCTGAAACCTGAAGTCCCGAAGTCCCGAAATTTGCAGAGCTGACAGAGCTTAGAAAACTTAGTGAATTTGAAACTTTTTCTTATTCACATTGGTTAATGACTGTTGTGGTTTTATTAAGGGATAAGGCCTGACAAACTCCGGTTGACTGCACGTTGTGTGTGCAGAGTTCAACGAGTGTCAGGACAGCCGAAAACTAATGCCAAGTATGGAATTGGAAGAGGTACAGATCACCTCCGAAACAGAAGACGAAAGGGTAGGAAGGAATGTCAACTTGGGAATCGAAATATCAAACTCTAATGGGCATGGAAAAGAGATGGATAAGGAAGGACATATGATGAAACTCATTGAAAGATTACATAAAGATGCCTAGGCTCACCGAGATGATAGCCGAAAGATCATGAGAGTGAGGGATCAATAGGGTGAATTCAACTTTAAAATGTTGAAAATCCTGGAAAGAATTCAAAGGAAATTGGAGAAGGGCAGTAACTCGAGAAAAATAGAGAGTCGTAGAACCCCTGAGAGGAAAATAATATCTCGGAGTGGTAGCAGACATCATCGTCACTCTCCAAAACATTCCAGCAGGGAAGCGCACAGTAGTTCAAGCCCGTCCCCTACTAGAAAACACCGAACATCTAGAAGGGATGAATTGAAAGGAGAGATGAACAAGATCAAGCCTCCAACATTCAATGGAGAACATAAGAAGGAGGAAGATGCCAAAACATGGTTGCTAGGCATGAGGAAATATTTCCAACAGCAGAATTATTCCCCTCAGGCAGAAGGAAGAATTGCGATGTATCAATTGAAAGGAAAAGCATCCATGTGGTGGGATCAGTTTGTGCAGGTGCAACACATTAGTGAGAAAGATATCACTTGGAAGGATTTTAAGAGGTATTTCAAGAAGAAATACCTGACCAAAAGGTACTATGACAAAAAGATGAAGGAGTTCTTCAAACTCAAGTTGGGCATCATGACCACCGATGAATACAAACAAAGGTTTTTGGAACTACTGAAGTATGTTTCGTTCATCAAATATGAGGATGTCAAGATTCAAAGATATCTGAGTGGACTGCCACCTTCTATTGGTGACAAGATTCAGTATGGTGATCCTAAGACTATGGAAGAAACAATAAGAAGGGATAAATTCTTATATGAACAACAAAGAGAAAGGCCTACTTTTTGGAAGGCTTGGGATGATCAGAAGAAGTTCAAGAAAGAGAGAGGTTGAAGGGAAACAAGCCTCCCTTTTTCAGAAACAGTCCTCAGGGACAACCATCCTTTAGAGATCCCAGGAAGGCTAAAGTGGGTGAGAAAATGTCAAGACCACCACCTATGGAGTGTTGGGGTTGTAAAGTAAACCATAGGCACAGATATTGCCCCCACAGAAAAGATAAAGCGATAACCGTCCACAATGTTCAGCAAGCTGAAACAATGGAAGATATGGGCAAAAAAATTCCAAGGATCTATGTAGCCCTGGATAACATGCAAGCTGAATTTCAATTGCACATGATTGAAGTGGAAGGTATGATTAACAACCAACCATTTATTATTTTAATTGATTTCGGGGCTAGCCATAGTTATGTACATCCTAGGGTGGTGGAAAGTTTGCATTTATCAAGAATAAAACATGAAAGGTCTTGGTTGGTGCAGTTGTCTATAGGAACCAAGAGGAAGGTCACTGAATTGGTTAAATCCTGTTCGATAGACATGAATGGATTGAGAATGAAGGCTGAATTGAATATTCTGCCTTTAGGTTCTTATGACTTCTTAATAGGGATGGACTGGTTGGACCAGTACCATGCCCTCCTAGACTGTCATAACAAGAGGTTTACATGCCTGGATGAGGAGGGAAATCGAAAAACCATCCAAGGAATTCCCAGAGATGTGGCTGTTAGAGAAATCTCATCCATGCAGCTGAAGAAGTGTTATAGGAAAGGTTGTCAATTATTTGCAGCCCATGTGGAGGAAGAATCCAGATATGAAGTCTCAAATATGGGATACCATGACGTACTCACAGAATTCAAGGACGTATTTCAAGAGGTACCTGGACTACCTCCGAAGAGAGACATCGATTTTTCTATAAATTTGATGCCTAGCGCAACTCCAGTTTCGAAAGATCCTTATAGAATGAGTACGCCAAAGCTAAAAGAGTTACAATTGCAGCTTGAAGAGCTTCTAAAGAATGGGTACATTCACCCAAGTGTGTCACCTTGGGGTTCCCCGATCCTGTTCATGAAGAAGAAGGATAGAACTATGAGGTTGTGCATTGATTTCCGATAGTTGAACAAGGTAATTGTCAAGAACAAGTATCCTCTGTCGAGGATCGAGGATATTTTCGATCAACTAAAGGGTGAAAAAATATTTTCAAAGATAGATCTCAGATCAGGATATCACTAGGTAAGAATAAAGGATGAGGATATCAGCAAGACCACCTTTAGAACAAGGTACGATCATTACAAGTTCACAATGGTGCCGTTTGGATTGTCAAACACATCTGTTGTTTTTATGTTCTTGATGAATGGTGTATCCAGGAACTATTTAGACGTCATAGTCTTCCTGGATGACATCTTGGTGTATTCCAAGTCAGAGGAAGATCATGAGAAACACCCGAGGATGGTGATGCAAGTGTTGAGAGAACACCAGCTGTATTCCAAGTTGAGCAAATTCTCATTTTATCAAAGGCAGATCCATTACTTGGGGCATATTATTTCAGAAGAAGGGATTGTTGTGGATCCTGAGAAGGTTGAGGCGATTCAAGAATGGTCAGCACCAAGGAATGTGGTAGAATTTATATCCTTTATGGGTCTGGCAGGTTACTACAGAAGGTTTATAACAGGATTCTCAAAGATATCTCACCCTATCACTTCCTTGCAAAGGAAGGAGAAAAAGTTTCAGTGGACTGAAGAGTGTGAGAAGAGTTTCCATCGATTGAAGCAGCTATTAACCAGTGCTCCAATCTTGAGGATTGTAGATCCAAATATGGATTTCGTGGTGTGCACAAATGCGTGTAAGGAAGGGTTGGGAGGAGGTCTCAACCAAGATGGATTTGTAATCTGTTATGAGTCCAGGAAGCTGAAAGAGCATGAAAATAATTATGCCACTCACGATTTGGAGCTGACAGCAATCGTCCACGCTTTGAGGAAATGGAGACATTACCTCATGGGAAAGAGATTCGAATTGAGAATAGACCACAACGGTCTGAAGTATTTGTTTGATCAACCAACCTTAAATGCTAGACAAAGCAGGTGGTTGGAGTTTCTGTGTGAATATGACTTTGATATCAAGCATATCAAAGGGAAGGAAAACAAGGTGGTTGATGCACTTAGTAGAAAAGTGCATGACTTACATGCTACAACCATTAGCATGTACATGACTGATATTAAGGATAGAATTTTGGAAGCTGCAAATGGAAATTTGCAGTACAGAGATTTGGTAGCAAAGCTACAGCAGAGTGAAAGGCCACAAAAAGAGGAAAGTTACACCTTGGGAGCTGATGGAATACTTCTGTATAAAAACAGAGTGTATATACCCAATGTCCAGGATTTGAAACTTTCTATTCTAAGAGAAATGCATAACGTAACATATGCTAGAAATCCCGGATATCAAAAGACTGTGGCAGCAGTCAAAATCCATTACTTTTGGCCAGGTATGAAGAAAGAAATCGCTGAATACATCGCCAGATGTATGGAGTGTCAGAAATTTAAGGCTGAGCATAGGCACCCAATAGGGTTGCTGCAGCCTTTACCCATTCCTGAGTGGAAATGGGAAGTGGTGACAATGGACTTTATTACAAGATTGCCCAGAATGAGCAAGCAACATGATTCAATCATGGTGGTGGTGGACAAGCTTACAAAAGATGCCCATTGTATTCCACTAAAAACTACTCACAAGGCAGTAGATGTTGCTGACATCTTCTTAAAAGAAGTGGCATGCTTGCACGAAATTCCTAAAACGATTTTGTCTGATAGGGATCCGAAATTCACCTCGAATTTCTGGAAAGGACTGTTCAAAGGATTAAGAACAAATCTGAATTTTAGTACAATGTATCATTCTGAGTCTGATGGACAGACAGAAAGGGTGAACAGAGTAATAGAGGACATGTTGAGAATGTACGTGATGGACAAACCAGCAAGATGGGAATACTACTTGCATTTGGTAGAATTCGCCTACAATAATGGGTATCAGGCATCGTTGAAGATGAGCCCATTTGAAGAACTTTATGGAAGAAAGTGCAACACTCCAGTGAGCTGGGATAATCCAGCTGATAGTGCAGTAGTTGGGCCAAAGTTGCTCAAGGAGATGGAGGACCAAATGATAAAAATTAAACAGAATTTGAAAGTTGCCCAGGATAGGCAGAAAAGTTATGTTGATAAGAATAGAACCCACCAAGAGTTCAAAGTGGGTGATCATGTTTTCCTGAAAGTGAAAACTAACAGGAGTTCCCTGAAGCTGGGAAGTTGTGCCAAGTTGGTAGCAAGATTTTGTGGGCCATTTGAAATCCTGGAAAGGATTGGGCCAGTTGCATACATTCTTGCATTACCTGCATCTGTGACTGTACATAATGTGTTTCATGTTTCATTACTTAAGAAATATATACCTGATGCTAATCATGTTATTGAATGGAATGTGGTTCAGGTGGAACTACAAGGTGTCCTGCAAATGCATCCTGTGTGCATATTGGACAAGAAAAACAAACAGATTTAGAATTGAGCTATAGGGCTTGTAAAGGTCTAGTGGACCCGGTACGGTCCTGAGGATGTGACATGGGAGCATGAAGATGTGATGCGGGTAGAGTACTCGCATCTTTTTGAAAATTTTGAAAAGCTTGCAGATGCAGTGTAAATTTGCACTGAGGACAGTGCAGAAATAAGGGGAGGGGAAATGTAATGTCCCCAAGGCCGAGCCTCATTGTAAATCTTGGCTACTAAATGAATTGTAAATATGTTTTATAGGCTGGTGAGCCAAGTTTATATAAGCTGGTAGGCTTATGTGATTGTTAGGCTAGAGAGCCTAAGGGTTGAAGGCCAAGAGCCTGATTTTGTACATGTATCAATGCAGAACATTAATAAAATATAAACACCGCCACATGCAGACCGACCACGATGAATGAGTGATGGGGAACTAAGCTTCCACAGAGTGGGAAAGGGATTAGGGGCTGGAAGGTGTTAAGGTCCTAACCCGCACATAGGTAGATCAATGTATTCGGATGTAATAAAGGTCAATATTAATAAGACCTTTCAATAAAATAGAATAAGGCGGATGTAAGAAGGCCTAATAGAAGCTTCCGCTTCTAGAAGGATCTTCCTCTAGATGCTTCTTTTTAGTATAAATAGTAGTCGAGGGTATGAGAACCCTAGCTTGGATATTATTGTAACAGAGCGCTACCCGATTGGAGGTTGCCCCCTCGAAGAGGCCTGTGAACATTGCTATCTGAATCAAGTGCTATTCCTGTTCAAGTGTTATTTCTGTGCTATTTCGTATACCATTTCTGTGTATTGTGAAGATTATGCTGGATATTTTACTGTTACTCTGTTATTTCTAGCATTTCGTTTCTGTTCTGCATATTTTATATATCTGGTATCTTGCAAGTGGTATCAGAGCACTTTCCTTGGCAGAAATTGTGGGT
>ML783372.1:599039-615195 GCA_009831015.1 Picea engelmannii | reverse complement strand
CTCTTTATGGCCATCTCTGAGGATATTCAAGAAGACGATGATGACACTTCCCCTGTTCCCGAATCACCCGAGACTTCTGAAATAAATCACATGCAGACCGACCACGATGAATGAGTGATGGGGAACTAAGCTTCCACAGAGTGGGAAAGGGATTAGGGGCTGGAAGGTGGGAAAAGGGACTAAGTGTTGAGCCTAGGGGCTTAGGTCCTTAGGAATAATATTTTAATATTATTCCAAAGGACCATGTGAATTATATGTTTTTATCCTAAGTTCCTTTGGAATGACATGTGACTTCCAAATGGTGGGAGCAATGCACGTTGATGGAAGGGATGCAATTTCATGGGTGACATGTGTCAACCCAAGCCCATGCAAATAAAACGGCTAAGATGAGCTGTGGTGGGGGTTCCTCCACCATTCGACCCTCAATTGCCTAGGCGTGAACCCATTCGACCTTTCGAAGAGTCCCCGTGCATATTCTAAACCGTACGTCTCATATGACCCCTGCAAGAGACCGCGTGCAATTATGAAACCGTGGGAAAATTCTGTGTTGATTTTGGGGATAGCCTGTGTTGATTTCTGGAAAGCCGATGCATCCTCTGTTGGAGCATATTGAGTCTATGCGTGGAGTCTTTGTCCCAAAGCCATAACCATGAGACCATCCTTTCATTGTTGAGCCTGTTTGGAAAGCCCGTATCTATTTTTCCCATTGGCTGTTGTGACCACGTAGTGCTGGACTGCGTGTGGCTTGTTGGCCAGTTTGTACAACACTCTCTCCAGGTGAGAGAGGTGATTGAAGTTGGAAGAACAAGTTTCTTGTCCTGTGAGAGATTCTCTCCAGGTGAGAGAGTGTGCAGAAGAAGGAGAGCACTCCTGGAAGGAACAATGTAGCTGCCACAGAGCTCGGAGACTTCCGGTCTGGTCTGTTGTTGAAACCCAAGGAAAGGGAGGTTAGCAGTAGAAGGACTTTCTAGGTGACAGAGAAGGTGTATACTCCTGGGGTGGAACATGCATGTGGGGAAGGAGAGTTTGTGGGCAGTGGGCATAAGTGGTTCCAGGGAGAGAATTCCTTCCTTGTGACTGTGTGTTTTCCCTGTAACCTTAGCCTAGCCTAGGATTCCTTGCCTTGGGGTGGAGCTTAGTCCTAGCTTGAGGGTGACCTACTGCTAAGCTTGATGAGCAGTGTGGACTAAGGCTGGGAGGTTCGTGGAAGGCCTACACCTGGTTGGTGGAATCACCATCGTTTCAAAGATAAGTACCAGATGATGTTTTTAATTATGTTTCTGCATGTCTGTGTATTTATATTTATCATGTATTCTATTGTGCATACAAATTAATGTTAATGCCATTGATTATTTATAATAGCAGTAATTATTATGTTTACTATGAGTTTGAATGTGTTTCATTTGCTTAAATGCATGTCATATATATATAATTAAGTATGAGATCGTTATTCCGCGAAGTAGCGCTTGCCTGATTGATGTAAAGGGGGCGTTACAGAATGGTATTAGAGCGTTACAGTAATAAAAAGGGTGTTACACTGCACTTCTATTTTCAAGCTTCTCACAGTCTCTATCAATGTTTCTTGCTCCCCTCTGCCCTTGTGTTTGTTGAATTATGTCTCTGCATTACCAACATTGATAATTTGACCTTTGGCCTATTTATCATGGATGTAATATCCCTCTCCTTCTTCCATTTATTGAATATGCATTCTTTTACTGAAATGATATGTTTACGCCCCCATAATTCTGCAAAATGTGCAAGCAACCATTTTGTTATAAAATGTTTTTTTCCAAACAATGCTACATGTCATTTATATTCTCAATTCATGAAGAAATATATTATCATGCTCCAAATTACTACAATTTCATGTTATTATCCTGTGAATCGTATTTGCAATGACTATAATCTTTCCCTAATTTGATATCTGAGTTGAAATTTATGGATTCCCGAAAAATCACTTTCAACCCCTTTTCATTTTTTTTGCAAAAGGATCTTGTCGAAATATTCCACGACTCCTTTAAGTGGTAAATAATTTGAATTTTGCAGAGGCACTTCCTTCAAACCACTTTCCATGTGACCAAGACTCGAAACCATGAGGTTATTCACTCTTTAGCACCTTCCTCTATATTATTCTACAAAGGATCTTGTTCAAACACAATGTCTGGGGGCTTGGTTACTTCTAGGCCCTTCACGCCTCTAATTGAACCCTTTACCTTATCATGAGACTGACATTGGGACAAAGTCCTTTGAAAATTTTCCTTCAGATATTCTACCTTTTAATTATTCCAACTTCTCCTAGAGTAAACTTCATCGAAACCCTTCTATTAGATCCACTAGCAGATCAGGCGATCGAGATGATGGTCCCACCCCATCTAGAGAATTCAACAAAATGAATTATTATGACTCAATTAGTCACTAGGATGGATGGTTCTTAATTAGTTTTAGACTTCGACGCTATGGGACTTTGGGACATTACAATTCTCAAGTCGTTCAACTCTCCCAGGGTTTTACCCACTGAAGCACTTACCCTATCCTTCCACTATTTAATCAGACGGTCGTGAGGAATCCCAGAGGGTATTATATCAACGAATCATGTGAATTTGTTTCTCTGGGAATCTGGTAAATTATGACTCTCGAGTCGTTCCATTTCCACATAGTGATATTTACCTAAGTTCTTACACGATCCTGCCACTGCTTGTTCTAATGGTTCAGAAAGGTCCTAAAGGGATCTTAGATCGACAGTCTATGTGAATTCATGAATTTGGTCTTCAACACTTTCACTGGTAGATATTTTGAACACCCCCTTAGGCTGTATTCCCAGAGATGGCTAGGCATGTTGATGTCACCTATGGTGACGGGGACCCATGGCATGTGTGCCACGTGTCACTAAAACATGAACAGGTTGGTGTCCAAAGGGTACTGAATCTAGGTGACACGTGTCCCCACATGGTACCCCTTCCACATGGCATACTAAATTTCATCAATCGTACATACGATCCACCATCTCTGCACCAGATCTAACGATCTGTATTACTCCTGAATTATTCCCGCGATCTAATGGTCGACAAAAATTCAGGACTTCATAGCTCTAGTACTCTGGGTTATAGAAGTTATAAAATGGTTTGGTTCTCCTAGAGTTAAACTTCCAGAAGTCGTCAACGTCGGATGATCCTAAACAATGAATGAGATTTCACCTGAAACTCCTACGAGATTGGACGGTCGGAGGGACTTCATGACTTCGGCCTTTTTCATGATTCTGCCATGTCTCCCATAATCTCTGAAGTGACGAAGTTATAGATTTTTCGATCTCTTTATTGGCTTCGATCAATGGCTGTGATCACTCCCAATATGAAAAATGGATGATCATGATTCTATGATCTTTTACAAAGGATTGTTGTCTGCATGACGCTCTAGATTCTATGCGATATATGCAACACTATCTCTCCTGATCTTTAATATCACAAGGGCATATCCATTTTTAACCATTATACCCTGTCGACATTTATGGCCCATACTAGTCTGGTGCTTCAACTTGAATCTATGATACCAATCTGTAACATACCCAACTACCCATAGGATGGGGATGCTACTTTAACCTCGCTTGTGAACTAATTTTGAATTATGATAAATTTTTAATTAATAAATATGAATGAAATGTTCACATGCATAGATCAAGATTCATGTTAGAACATAAAAGAAATGAACCATATGTCATGCACAACAATAACCAACAAGAATGCATATTATAGATACAAATTTCATAAACAAATAAATACATAATGGAAATAAATATACAGGTAAATGAAACCATGACAAAGAACACTCATATTTAATGAAATGAATCATCAACTGGATGTAGACCAAAGAAGTTCCACCCAACCGTTGACACTGTTGTTCCAAGTCTGAACAACAATGTCACCCCCGAGCCAGGGCTATGAGTCCACAAGGATGGTTCTAGAGTGTCACTCGGATTCCCAAACCAGTCAGCACTCAATCTCTCATAGGCTACTCAACACACATATAAACCAAAGTACATTATCCATCTTCTACCCAGCTTGTACAACCTAAGAGAATGGATCCCCTTCTCTGCCATGCAGTCCCTCAGAATGTCCACATCCTTCCAGGGGTCCAGTGCACCTGGTCAAGAATCTCCATTCTAGAACTCTCAAGATTCGTAGCTGTGGGAAAAAATTAACGCATACCAATGCATCTCAAACATGAAGGAATTAATTCATGGATAAAATACATGAGAATTCATTACAAACAACAAAACCATGACACCTATCCAACAATTCGTTTTTCTTTCCCAATCCAAAACATGAAATAGGAATGATGAGTGGGTGAAATAATGAATGGAGAGAAAATAAAATGAAAGGTGTGAAAAATGAATAATGAACAATGAACAATGAGTGAGTGAGTGAAGAATAACAAGAAGAGCCCCCAAACATCCCACGAGATGGGTTTATATATTTACTTGCAAATCAAGAACCACGTGGCCTCCCCCAAGAATCTCATGTAACCATTCCTCCTCAAATCAACAATTATGGGTACATAAAATATAAATAAATACTTATCCCCTCAAGCCCCCTCTCTAGTGGAATCATAGCCCCCTATAAATCTTGTCCTTGTCTGTCTAGAATGCAGTGATGTATTTATTATTAATAATGATAAAAAAATTATATTTCCTAGGAAGACTGGACTCTTTTAATTGTTTGGGAACTCTAGCCTTTCATAGAATAAAAAAATACATTATTTAATACGAGGCTCAAAACCGGGGTATTACAGTCCCCTCCCCCTTATTTTGGCACTGTCCTCAGTGCATATACAAAACATAAATCAAAATTTCAAAATTTATTCAAAATGTTAAAGGTACTCTTCCCACATGGCATCTTCATTCTCCCAAGTAGCATCTTCAGGACCATAGCAGGTCCACTAAAATTTTACCATCTCTACAACTCGATTCCTGAGCATTTTGACTTTTCTTTCTAATACTCGCATCAGATGGACCTGGAAGTCTCCCTCTTTCTCTACCTGAATCGGATGCCAATCAATAAAATGGTTAGGATCCTGCACATATGTTTTTAGCAAAGAGACATGAAATACATTATGCACATTCATGGAAGCAGACAATGCAATCATGTATGTAACTATCCCTATTATGTCATGTATCTCAAATGGACCACATAATATGGCTTCTAGCTTTGTACAACTACCCAACTTCAAAGAGCTATTCTTGGGATTCACTTTTAAAAGCACATTCTCCACCACTTTAAATTCTCTAGTTGTTTTGTTCTTATCTACATAATTTTTTTTATCTATCTTGAGCTTCCTTTAAATTCTACTTAATTCTAACAATCGTGTCTTCCATATCCTTGAGAAATTCTGGCCCAAGTACCCCTCTATCTATTGGGTTTTCCCAACTCATTGGAGTATTTCATTTCCTACCATACAAAGATTCAAATGGGTTGATTTTCAATGAAGCTTGATACTCGTTATTAGAGGTAAACTCAACCAAGTGAAAGTAATATTCCCACTTAGATGGATTATCCACCACATACATTCTCAACATGTCTTCAATTACTTGGTTGACTCTATATGTCTTTCCATCTAACTTTGGATGGTATGATTTCATAAAGTTCATATTTGTACCAAATCCTTTAAACAATCCTCTCCGTAAATTTGAAGTAAAATTTGTATCTTCGTCTGAAAAAATTGCCTTAGGTATCCCATGAAACCTAGCAATCTCCCTCATGTAAATTTCTGCAATATTAGCTGATGTATGACTCATTTTTACAGGAAAAAAATGAGCAACGCTTGTCAATTTATCAACCACTACCATGATTGAATCATGTTGTCTTATTGTCCTGGAAAATTTGGTTATAAAATCAAGGGTTACTACTTCCCATTTCTTCTATGGAACTAGTAATGGTTGGAGCAAACCCACTTGGTGCCTATGCTCAACCTTCACTCTCTAACATTCCATATATCTAGAAATGTAATCAACAACATCTTTTTTCATTCCCGACCAAAATAATTGGCTTCTTACTGCTGCAATTATTTTCTGGTAACCAAGATGTCCAACATATGGAACATTATGAATTTATTTTAATACCAAATTCCTAAGTTCTTCAGAACTAGGAACACAAATTCTATTTTTATGCATAAGTAATCCATCTCTCTTCATCTCATATTCTTTAATTTTCTGTTGTAGAATTTCTTGTTGTAATCTTTGTTTTACCCATAGGTAATGTTGATTTGTGACAACAACATCTAAAATTCTGCTCTTTAAATTTGTTTGACACATACTAACAATTGTATCATGCATTATATGTACTCTTCTAATAAGTGCATCAACAACTTTATTTTCTTTTCTTTTGATATGCTTGATGTCAAAATTGTATTCACTTAAAAATTCCAGCCATCTCGTTTTCCTGGAATTTAAAGTTGTTTGTTCAAAAAGATATTTCAGACCACTATGGTATGTTCTTAATTCAAATCTCTTCCCCATGAGACAATGCCTCCACATATTCAAAGCGTAAACAATGACAACAAGTTATAAGTCATGTGTGGCATATTTCTCTCATGTTATTTAAGGTTTTTGGACTCATAACCAATGACATGTACATTTTGAGTGAGGACTCCACGAAGTCCTTCCTTGCATGCATATGTACATACCATAAAACTTTCATTTGGGTCAATAATATTTAGAATAGGTGCACTATTAAGTAATTATTTCAACAAATTAAAGTTCTCTTCACACTCAAATTTCCATTAAAATTTAATTCCCTTCTTTTGCAAATAAGTGATGGGATGAGAAATCTTAGAGAACCTTGCCATAAATATTTTGTAGTAACTAGATAATCCCATAAAGTATCTAAATTATGAAAAATTCCTGGGTGTTGGCCATCGTCTAATGGATTCAATATTCTATGGATCCTCTTCTATATCTTGTTTTGAAATAATGTGTCCCAATTAATGGATCTGTTCTTGGTAAAAATAAAACTTATTAAGCTTGGCATACAACTGATGTTCCCTCAACACTTGCAATACCAATATTAGGTGATTTTCATGATCTTCCTCTGACTTAGAATAAACAATTATGTCATCCAAGAATACTATGAAAAACTTATCCAAATAATTTCTGAATAAGCCATTCATTAAGCACATAAATATAGTTGGTGCATTGGATAGTCCAAATGGCACCACTACAAATTCATAATGCCCATACCTGGTTCTAAAGGCTATCTTATTGATGTCTTCTTCCTTGATTCTTACCTGATGGTACCCTAATCTCAAGTCTATCTTTGAAAATATATTTTCCCCTCTTAGATAATCAAAGAGGTCATCAATTCTGGGTAGAGGGTACTTATTCTTCACAGTGGATTTATTCAGCTGTCAAAAGTCAATACACAGCCTCAAAGTTCCATCCTTATTTTTGAAAATGAGTACCGATTCTCCCCAAGGTGAAACACTTCGACATATGTACCCTTTCTTGACAATTCTTCCAATGACATTTGTAATTCTTTTAATTTTGGTGTACTCATTATGTAAGGTGTTTTTGATATCGGGGCAACTCTTAGAACTAAATCAATAGATAAATATATCTCCCTCTTTAGTGGCAACCCGAGTATTTCTTGGAATACATCTTCAAATTATTGTAGTACCTAAAATTCTTCAAGGCTTGGCCCCTTTGTATTTTATGTCTCCTCCACATGTGTTGCATACAATTTACATCCTTTTTTGAAACATCTCTTTAGATTTAAGGATGAAATCTCCCTTATAGAGATGGGTCTTGGAACTCCTTTCTCAATGCTATGTTTTCCTTCTTCATCAAGACATGTAAATGTATTGTTATGAAAATCTAGGACAACATGATACTTTTCCAACCAATCCATTCCAATTAGAATATCATAATACCCCAATGGTATAATATTTAGATCATCATTAGTATTCACACCATTAATACTTATGGAACAACCTCTGAACATATCATGGATTCTCCTTTTGGCTCCAGTGGATAGTTGAACCAAAATTTATTTTTCAATATTACATTTCTCCAAATGTAATCTATCCACTCTTTTTGGTTCAATGTAATAATTAGTTTCTCCTAAATCAATTAAAATAGCAACATGATTATTAACGATCCAACCTTCCACCTCGATTATATTGGATTGGTACTCTGCTCGTCGATCATCTAAGGTCGCATATATTCTTCTCATGTCTTCTACAATTGTAGCCTCTTTGATGTTGTGCATGGTCTTCACTTTTCCTTTTCTATGAGGGAAATCCTTGTACAAGTGATCTTCTTTGCATCCCCAACATTGGATTTGTGATCTTCCCCTTTTTCCGAAGGAGTCTTATCTATTGGATTCATCCTTAGCATACCAGTCGGGCTGATTTTTATTTGGGATACTTCTATTGCAAGGAGGTTTGAATCCTTTCTTTCTCTGGTCAGACTTCTCCTTCTTCTTATCTTTCTAAGATTTCTGCAAAGACTCTCTACCCTTTCCTTGTTCATATAGGTACTTATCCTTCCTAATGGTCTCAGTCAAATTCCTAGGTTCATCATATTTAATATTCTCTTTATAAAAGGATGATAGTACACTCAAAAACCTCTATAATTTCACCTTCTCATCTTTTATAAACCCCACATACTTTAGTAGCCCCCATAAATTGTTTTCATACTCTGCCATGGTCATTCTTCCCATCTTGATTTCAAAGAACTCCTGCATTTTCTTGTCACGGAAGTGCTTTGAAAGGTACTCCTTTTGAAAATGTTTCTTGAACTTATTCCAAGTGATCCTACTCTCATTAATGTGTTCAACTTACTTCATCTGATCCCACCACATAACAACTTTCCCATGTAAATGGTATGCGACAATTTTGTCTTATGGGTTTCATGATTAGTTATGCAATTAAAAATACCTCCCGAGTCCAAGAAACCATTCTTCAACATCATATTACCTTTATCTTTAACCATCAAAGGATGGTGGCTTAAGCTTCCCCAACTCTCCTTGCAAACTGTCCAATTCATGTCTTATTCTTTGATTCCTAACAGGAGATTCCTATGGACTACTTATGGAATCTTTAGATGCATAAAATTTCCTTGTTGAGTAGGGAGGTGAGTGATGTTTATGAGTTCTTCTAGCACTTCATGAATAACAAGATCTTCTATGATCATCTCTTGTTTCATGACATCTTCCCCATTCCTCTTGTTTTGAGTTTGATCCATTATTTGTTTACCTCTTCAACTGATTTAAGTTTTGAATCACTTGGGAATTTATCTGATTTTGTTTCTCTTATCAGTGTCTCATTTTCTACTTTGTAACTCTGCACTTATATTTTCAGGCTTCTCACAGTCTCTATAAATGTTTTTTTCTCCCCTCTTCCCTTGTGTATGTTCAATTCTTTCTATGCATTACCAACACTTATATTTTGACCTGTTCCCTCTTTATCATGGTTTTGATTTCCCTCTCCTTCTCCCATTTCTTGAATATGTATTTTTATACTAAATTTATATGTTTACACCCCCTTAATTCTGCAAAATGTGCAAGCAACCATTTTGTTAGAAAAATAAATTTCCAAGCAATGCTATAGGTCATTTTTCTTCTCAATTAATGAAGAAATATATTATAATTCTCCAAATAATAAGAATTTCATTTTATTCTCCTCTGAATCATCTTTCCAATGACTATAATCTTGCCCCAATTCGATATCTGAGTTGGAAGTTATGGCTTCCCGAAAAATCACTTTCAACCTATTTTCTTTTGTTTTGAAGCATGATCTTGTTGAAATATTCCACAACTCCTTTAACTGGTACGAAATTCGAATTATGCAAAGGCGCTTCCTTCAAATCACTTCCCATGTGACCATGTCTTGAAACTATGAGATTATTCAGTCTTTAGTGCCTTCCTCTATATTCTTCTACACAAGATCTTGTTCGAACACAATGTCTGAGGGCTTGGTTACTTCTAGGCACTTCATGCCCCTAACTGACCCCTTTGCCTTGTCATGAGACAGGTTTTGGGACCAAGTCCTATGGACTTCAACCTTCAGATATTATCCCTTTTCAATCTTCCAACTTATCCCGTAGTAAACTTCGTCAAAACCCTTCTATTAGATCCACTAGAAGATCACAGAGTCAAGATTTAATATCCTATTGAATGGATGGTCCCACCCCATATGGAGGCTTCAACAAGATGAATTATTGTGACTCAGTCAAGCACTGGGATGGATGGTTATTAATTAGTTTGGGACTTCAACACTCTAGGACTTCAGGACATTACAATTATCAAGTCATTCAACTCTCCCAAGGTTTTACCCTCTGAAGTACTTACCCTATCCTTCCACTATTTAATCGGACGATCATGAGGAATACTGAAGGGTATTAGATAAATGACCCATGTGAATTTGTTACTCCAAGATTATGGGAAATTACAACTCTCGAGTCGTTCCACTTCCCCAAAGTGATATCTATCGAAGTTCTTATGTAATCCTTCCATTGCGTGTTCCAACAATTGAGAAAGGTCATGAAGGGATCTTAGATCAAAGGTATGTGTGAATTCACGACTTAGGTCTTCGACACTTTTTCTGGTAGAGATGTTGGACACCCTCGAAGGCCATATGAAAGTTTTAAAACTGTGAAGTAAAGAAATGCATATATATATTTAAGAAAAACATAATTTAATCAATGGCTCATACACAGAGTACACAGAGATTTTATACCGGAAACCCTCAACCGAGAAAACCTTTCTTATATTCATTATATCGAATTTCACCATTCACCATGCAATATATATACAATGTTTTTAGGTATTTCATAGATACCAAAACCCTAATCCCTTAATCCAGGATTAATTTACAAAACCGCTAAAAATAGCAAAATCCATTAAAAATAGCAAAAACTGCCCAAAAACCGCCCGTTGTCGAATGTTGCGCGTAACCAGGGGGGCATACCTGCCCCCCCTAGGACCCCTCTAGGAAATCATGTGGCGCACATGACACAATCAGAGAACTACTGCGAGGGATCATCAGACACAGTTGTCATATCTGACGCACCCACACACACACATGCAAAGAATATAACACATACCCAACACCATATTCCTGAAGATAACATGGTATGTTGATTTCACCTATGGTGATGGGGACCCATGGCATGTGTGCCATGTGTCACTAAAAAATGAATAGGTTGGTATCCAAAAGGTACTGAATCTATGTGACACGTGTCCCCAAATGGTACCCCTACCACATGGCATACAACATGTCATCAATAATACAGATGATACATCATCTCTACTTCATA
Organism: Picea engelmannii; assembly: GCA_009831015.1. Lineage (NCBI taxonomy): Eukaryota > Viridiplantae > Streptophyta > Pinopsida > Pinales > Pinaceae > Picea > Picea engelmannii. The sequence goes on along the minus strand of ML783372.1, from coordinate 603,890 downwards.
TTTGATGGCCTTCATTACTCCTGAATTCTTCCCTTGATATAATAGTCGACAGAAATTCAGGACTTCGGAGCTCTGAGACTCTGGGTTATAGAATTTCTAAAATGGTTCGATTATGATGGAGTTAAACTTCCCAAACTGGTCAACGTTGGATGACCCTAACCAATGGCTGAGATTTCACCCGAGCCTCCTAACAGATCAAACAATCGGTGGGAATTCAAGACTTCATCCTTTTTCATGATTCTTTCCTGTCTGTCATAATCGTTGAAGCAATGAAGGTCCAGAGTTTTCCATCTCTTGCTTGGATTTGATGAACGACTTTGATCACTCCCGAGATCCAAAAGCGACGACCATGATTGTACGATCCTTTACAAAGGATCGATGTCTGCAGGACGCTCTGGATTTTGTGTGATCTCTACAAAACTATATCTCATGAGATTTAATATCACAAGGACATATCCATTTTTAACCATTGTATCCTATCCACAGTTCCAACCCATACCAGTCTAGCATTTCAACCTGAAGCTCTAATACCAATCTGTAATGTACCCAACCACCCACACATTGGGCATGCTACTTCAAGCTTGCTTCTAAACTAATTTCAAATTCTGATAATTTTTTAATTAATAAATATGCATGAAATATTCAGATGCATATATCAAGATTCATGCTACAACATAAAATAAATGAACCATATGTCATGCACAAAAATAACCAACAAGCATGCATATTATAGATACAAATTTCATAGATAAATAAATACACAACGAAAATAAATATACAGGTAAATTAAAGAAGGACATAAAGAACTTATCTTTAATGAAATGAATCACCAACTGGATATAGACCAAGGACGTTCCACCCAACCATAGACATTATTGTTCCAAGCCTCAATAATAATTTCACCACCGATTCAGGGCTATGAGTCCACAAGAATGGTTTCAGAGTGTCACTTAGTTTCCCAAACCAGTCAGCACTAAAGCTCTCACCGGATACTCAACACACTCATCAATACAAATTTCACCATCTCTCTTCTACCCATCCTACAAAACCAAAGAGAATCGACCCCATTTTCTACCACGCAATCCCTCAGGTTGTCCACCTCCTTCTAGGGCTCCAATGCATCTAGTTAAGAATCTCCATGATGAGACTCTCATGATTTGTAGTCATGGGAAAAAGATAATGCATGTCAATGCATCTCAGATGTGCAAGCATTAATTCATGGTTGGAATACATGATCAATCATTGTAGCCAACAAAACCGTGGATCCTCTCCAACAATTCATTTTTATTTCCCAAGCCAAAACATGAAAGAGGAATGATGAGTGGGTGAAAGAATGATAGGAGAGAGAATAGAATGAAAGATGTGAAAAATCAACAATCAACAGTGAGTGAGTGAGTCAATAATAAGAAGAACCCCCAAACAACCCATAAGACAAGTTTATATATTTACTTTCAAATCAACAACGGTTGGGCCCATGATATGACTGATTTCATGACGTTAATTAGATCCTTTTTTCCGAATGTGTATATGTGTTTTTCTTGTTTTGAAGAGTATTTAAAGAGATTTTGTGTCAAATCGCTATGATTCACACTAGGTATGCATAATTCATGTTTTTCGATGATTTTGAGTTTAAATCAGTATGTTTTTATGATCCCAGGAAACTAATTCATGTTTTGTGTCACAAGGCAAAATCGCAGCTTGTTTTTGCATCCAACACTCCATCCTACACAAAAATTATGGGTGATTTGGAAGTTAGCATATCAGTGGCCAGCGATGGGTGAATCAGAGACATGGATTTTTCTTGTACTCATGGCCTCCATCTACTGAACTCTTGACAACTCGATTTGGGTTGTTATGTTGGGTGATTATTGGCTCGCCTTATTTCTAGAAGCCACCGGCAGTTAGAACGAATTAAATGTGATTTGTTGTTTTTAGAGAAGGTCAACCCTTCCAGTGGTCGAACTCTCAGTCTGTAAACCTATAAATACCACCTTGGTGGTCAGAAAATTGTTAAGAAGTAGTGTGTTAGAGAAAAAAACAATTTTAGCTCTGTTTTGCTATTTTCATTTTGCTAAGATTGTGTAAACACTGCATTTTAAGTTTTAATGGTAAATTCGTGTTGTTGAAGCTCATGGTTCACCTTTGAAGAGTAACCATGAATTGCTATGGGGGCCACTAGTAGTCTGGGTGACCATCTAATGAGTTTGCTTCTGAATTGAATATTGTAGATGTCTTTTTATTTATTTTCTGTACATGAATTGTCATTTTGCTTCTTTGTTGTATAAATTGTTGTTTATGATTTAATTGATTTAATTTAGTTTTGTAGGTTATTATGAAGGATCTTGTTAATATGAAATGAATTTTTAGTTAGTAGAAGAAAGATTGAAAGATTATATACTAACCCCGTGTATAAGTAGATGATAGATAAGTTTTCTTTTATGCTGAAATAGATGATAAAAATTGAGTTTTAAAACAAAGTTTTTATTTCATGATTTCTTTGACAGGGTTTCGGTGGATGGATAGTCATTAGCCTTTGGTTTTCAATTCCAGTTTGTCTATCTAGTTGCTACTTAGATTTTCTTATTTAATTTTCCATTTAGTTTGCTCATTTTCTTTCTTGTCATATGTTGAAATAGTGTTTAATTTCTGTTTATGAGGATTTCCTCTTTTTGCAAATTGAATTGTCAAAATAGAACTAGTTTAGTTTACATCATGCAATTTCTTTCTTAGATCTAAGTTGCAATTTCAATTCGTAGTTAATTATTGAGTTTAGTGTAGTATGAGTTTTCTTAAGTATTATAGAGTGCAATTGAAATTACTAGAATAGTATCTTTATACTGTTGATGATTAATGTATGATTGAATAATCACATGGAAATGCAGGATAGTTGTTGTTGTTTCCATAATGGCTAAGTTCTCACTGAATTGCCTAATTCACACTTTTCACTTTTCTATTGAAGTCAATATTGAGTTTATCCCTCTTGAATCATCATTCATTTTTAAATGCCATCGTGATAGTATAAGACACCAGAGACATAACCATCAACACTATATTTGAGTTTTTTTACTTTCATAGATTAGAAGATAGTTTCCTTGCTTTTTGTTGATGGGAGAAAATGATTGTCTGCCAATTGGAAGAACGAGTCTGGTCCAAGGTTGTCTAAGTAACCCAATCCATTTGGTATAACTCGTTCTGACGGGTTTAACGGCTCTGTTGGCCAACCTAAGAATCCTAAAAGAAACAAAATAAAATAAAATAAATAACTAACTAATTACTAAATACCATATATATATATCTACATATGCTCTAATGTGACTGTAATAGGCGTATTTAAGCAAAATATAGATAACTCTCATTTATATACATTATTTACAAGCTGCAAGTTTTCATCTAAACTTACTAAGCTCAATGTTAAAATGACTGCTTTGAAGAAGCAGATAAAGAAAGCACATAAAATAATTTTTGATTTTTCTTTTATAAGTCTTAAACTAATGGAAGAAAATGTTATGAAATGGAAACGTATGGATAGTCAAAAGACAAAATTTACATTCGAGTTTCAGTGATAAACAAATAGTAGAAAATCAAAATTGAGCTAACCTGTTAGTGAGCTAATGATATGCATCCAAACATCTGTGCGATCATAAAACATCTAACCACCTTGTCCTGGAGGAAAACCTGCAATGAACCTTAAATATGTTCTGAATAAATGCAGAACAATTGTGTTGGCAGTTGAATTTTAGTAACAGAAAGAGTGATACAAATAGTTACTATGATCTCATGATTTCAAGTAATTACATTAAGAAAAATATGTTAACAAACATCCTTGCATTTAATCTTTCAACGAAAATTAAAGAGAAATCTTGTAATTGAAGCTGAATAGATGATCACACGATTAATATCTAAAGAATTATTTATGGACAACATTTATAAATGAATTATCCCAATAACATAATAAATCATGAAGACTAAAGCTATCAAAACCTATTATCATATCAGGATAAACAAAACTTAAATGAAGACACCATCCACAAGAAGTTAAAGCTGAAATGTGCATTGATGTTCCATTAAAGTCTGTAAATCAAATGCCCATATTTTTCCCCAGGCGAGGATGCCTTCATTACAAAAATCTCTAGTATTTAAAGAGTTCAGTCAAGATAAACATCTTATCTTGTGGGATAAGATTAAATCTCAAAATGATTTACTAATTACAAAATAGAGGGTAATAGAACGACTGTTTATGGATAAATTCGTGAGTGCGGACACAGACCAATCTCCCCAAGATCCACCTGGATCTGGAACAAAACGTGACAGAATACTACTCTTTCCCTAGATCTAATTATTGAATGGAACTAAGAGAAATGGATGGAGTACATACCTTATGAACACTCTCCTTTTATCTCTGTTGTTCCTCGCTCTGCTCCGATGCTCTTGCGTTGTTTCAATTATGACAACACAAACCAATCATAGCAAAGGCATTAATCTATTCAATATTTAGTCTATACATGTGATCAAGGAATCATGTAATAAGATGACATCATCATTATGGGAAAGGGACATATTCATGTATTGCATTAACTGAAAGAGAAATATACAACCTGAGCCTTGATGTCGTAGATCTCCTTTCGATGGCTTCTAACTTTGACACACACACTTGCTCAAGCATGAAGAAGTTGAAACACTTATGATGACCTTGTTGTTGTCTTTGCTACTGTAGCTCCAATCCTTCACACAGTCTTGCACAAGTTCTCTAATCAATCTCTTGCTTCTTCTTCTAAATTCTCACTTCTTACTCTTAACCATTTCCATGAGTAATCTTCTCAATATATAAGAGAAGATTGATTAGTTACTTGG
>ML783372.1:581922-598939 GCA_009831015.1 Picea engelmannii | reverse complement strand
TATTTTGCCAACCATTCGAACTCCAACTCATCCTTCTAGAAGATTCCTTCTAGAAGGATCGAGAACTTATTCATTTTCCTTCTTTAGAAACAAGTTCTCACCCTGGCCTTGGACACAGTGCGAGAAGTTCGCAATCCAACTGAAAGCAGCCTGCGAAAATGAAGATTCTCGCAAGAGAGTATATATACAGCCTGCGAACTTTTCCAAAAATATGATTTTGAGAAAATGATAAGTGTAACCTTCTTTTGAAAATTGTTCTTAATGAAGAGTTTGATCTTCAATTATCATGACATGATCATAATATCATCTCGATAACCAAAAATGTGGATAACAACAACTCCATATCACATTGTATCTCTCAAAACTATAAAAAGCTTGTTTCTATTTACAAAAGATGAGCTAAAGAAATGGGTAATAAGATCATAAATGGTCCATATCATCAGATCACCACCAACTACGTGATATCCTGAAAGAAAAAAAGAAAATAAAGGAGTTTAGATATTATTCTAACCAATAATTTTCAAAAATTCGAATGAGAATATATTTGCTACAGAATCAGTTGATTCTGTAGCTATTTTTATTTTAAACAACATAAATCTAATTAAATATATATTAATAGAAAATCTAAATAAAAACACAACTAAGATAAAGAAAACAAATCTTTACCTCTTAACTGCATGCTAAATTTGATTCATAAGACCTCAGAGTTAACTATTGTTGTAACACACTCAACATTCTTTATTATTATGTTTCTAGTTCTTTTCAAGAGCTTCCCTTGCCTTTGAGCACTGAAATTTAGTCTGTGATTTTCACTCATTAATGAGTCGATCTGAGTGGTGAGGGTTTTGATCTGCAATTGAAGGGAAGGTATATCTGTGTAATATTTGTCGACCCAAAAAAAACAAACCTCACATCGTGGATCTGGAACAATTGTTTGAGGATATCCATGGTTGTGTGTCAAAATGCTACCACTGTTGTATGTGGGTTATTTACCGAGTTTTATCCTTGTGAAAGCTTCGCTATGCTTCAGGCACGGTGGCATATTATCTACGAAATCATAGGTCTGGATGACATTTGGTTTGAGGTAACTTAGTTCTTCTTTTTCCAAGAACTTCTCAATCTCAGAATCAAACCTCTCATGGACCTCGATCACTTTGATTGAGCTCATATGAGACTTTGATTTATTTCATAGGCTCCTAGAAATTAATCTCCCTTCCCTTTTGTTTTTAAATCCTATATTCGAGTCATTTTTAGACAGTTTCTGTGAGGGCATGTTTGCAGTTTTTGCAAAGGTGTTAGGGAAGGCGTACTTCTCGTGGTCATGAAATTCAGAGGCTCTTGGGTCAACATCTTGTTTCTTGGACATAGGCTCATTGAGCACAGCCCTATCACAGGGTTCTTTGGATGAGGAGACTTTTCTGTCAATGGAAGGGATTGGGGTTTCTTCTAACATGGGATTATCAACCTCTATGGGGATGGATGTATCAAATCCATTTTGAGATAGGAAAGTGTCCCAATCCTCGCCCTGCAATTTTAAATGATGGACTAACAATATCCTTATCAACCCATGATGAAATAAACTAGAATTCAAACACTGTCTATTATACCTCTTGGCCATATTATATAAACTTCTCAATAAATAGAAAGGCATGTTCAACTAGAAACCGATGAATTTCATTAAAAATCTTATGTGATACAGAAAAACAAGGCCAAAGCAACCCTCTCATGTAACGAACTGTCTCAATATTTCCAATAAACCGTGCCACCTAGTTTTTAACAGAGATATAGGCATACCTTTATCACAACACTGGATCTTCCGAGAGGTAAAGACCAAACTCCATGGCACCTCCTCCAATTTGGTATTCTTAAACCATTTTTTCCTGCTAAGTGGAAGACCTGTTTCCTGGCTTAAAAATTCCTCGGTGACTTCGATTTGAACATCTCCTACTTTGGCTCGAAAACCATCAAAAGAGAGGAAAAACTCCTAGGCTATTTGCAAGTTGAAACCTTGAAATCTCTCAAGAAATTCGAGCCAGCCTTGACCCTTAAGGTCTTCCCTTGTGTCGTCATATAGGAGTAGGGTTTGCGAGCTATTTGGTTTGATGCAGACAACAACATCCATGTGGATTCAAACAAGTAGTCACAGAGGCAACATAAGACACCATAAGCAAGAAGGGTTTCACAGAACAAGAAGAACAAGGGCTAAAACCAAGGAAATAAAACCCTTGCACGAATTAAATGGAGGAATAAGGGGTTTCATAAGAGAATCAACCATTTTGTGTAATGAATCACTGAGGGTACAGAACAAAGCCCGAGACTTAACTTGAAATGATGGACATGTCATTTTCAAAAATCCACTATTAGTAGAGTACAGAATGCAACCAGATGCATTTAAGTATCATCATTGTGCAAAGGGTGGAGTTGCTCACTATAAGTTGCTTGACAAATCAAAGCATAGAAACCATAGAGAGAATTTACCAATAATCATACATGAAACAAACTCATAGCCTAACATCAATTGATTCTTGGTGTATTATTTAAAGGTCTAGAGGTAACGTCATAACAATGAACAATTTGAAAACAACTAATTTATTGACATGAGATAGGCCTTAAAGAAAAATATCATTCTTAAAAATGTTTTTATGATCATTTATTCTCCTAGGGGAAATAAGCCTTAAATTAAAATGCAATAAATTCACAAGTTTCAATGCTTTGTTCATGCTTTCAGTCATGAACGAAGCATGAAAACGAGAACCATAAAAAATAAAATCTTTTTATAGCCCAAAAATTCATCTTTCAAGTAGAAATGTTCATATTTTTAAGCGGAGGCAGCTACAAAATTTATTATTCGTTGCTTGAAGAAGTGAAAATATTGTGGGGATGTCAACAATGGCGACTTGCTAGGAGAAGCAGTTATCTCTGTATCACCGAAGAGATCAGGTTAGGATTATTAGAATGAATACAGATCGAAGAACAACTGAAGGACATCAAGCATCTCAACAATCATTACACGGTCCAACTTTAGACATTTTTCTGTTAAAATGAAATCTGGTGACAAATTTTTAAAAATGAGATCCACGATGTTTAAGTCAATGGCTCTGATACTGCTGATAGGGTCACTGCTTCCAGTATACTTCCATAGCCTCGGTAAGGATGTCAATTAACCCACTATGATGCCTCTATCATGTCTAAGAAATTTCAATTCAACATGAAGGATGCTTATGACCAATATCCGAATTTATACCTGAGAATTTTTCTTGAACCCGACATTGCTTCACTGCCAACCGGCCTGTTTAGTACCCTGACGAAGTTGTCTTGGCATCATGCATGAATTTACCTATTGCCAGTAGACCTGTTCAATATCCTGGTGGGTTTACAAACACTTCCCACAACTCTTGAGAAATTATTCACAATCTGATATAAATTTAAAGACATTCATAAGAGCGAGGTGACACTGAAAATTCCAGTTTTTACAAGACTTGTTATTTTCCAGAATTTTAATTTTTGCTTGATAACCTTCATCATGATATGAAAATAGTTACTGATGAAACTAATTTTTCAAGGACAGGAAGACATCCTTGAGTCACTTTCCTAAAAGCAAGGACAACGTAAAGATATTTTATTGATAGTCATGTCTGCTCATAATTGTAAAGTGAAACCATGAAATCTATCCTGAACATAAAAACTTCTTTAGCTAGTCTGCGTTTCAGGAGAATTACAACAATTGATGCTCTGACATACCTTGACTGTCATTTAAGATGAGGCATTATGGTTTCCCTCCTTGAATTAAACTGTGATACAGGCATGTTTTAACCAAAAAGAAACGAAAACAAGAAAAAATGAAAAGAACCGAAATCAGAAAACAAAAATAATTCAAAATAGAAAAAATATGTACAAAGGTGGATCCGAAAACATCACACGAAATATCTCTTGAGAAATTGAAAGAAAATAGAAAAATCCTCATCGATGTGAATGCAGTCCTACTCGTGGTACCTTGGGTCAGGGTTGAATTTACAGTTCAGATTTATTTATCTCTTTACTTTCCATTTAAAATTTTCATAATAATATCGCGGCTTTGAAAATAAATATTCAATGAAAAGCAGAGAGAAAATGATCAAGCAGACTTCCCTGACAACAGTCATTTTATGATTCCCTTGTTGTGCCCAATTGTGTTCATGACTGCATTAATACAAAGAGAAACAATGAGAAATAGAACTAAAAGAGAACATACTCCTAAACCTACTCTAACTACTAAACAAATCAGAATACTACGTGAAGTCATTCTTCCAATGTAGCCATTGGAGTAAATCCAATCGTGCAATGGAAACAAAATCAAATATTACTAACAAGGATGGTAGTTTATCAAAAAATGACAGAAATATATCATACTTGCCTTCATAATCATCATTTAAAAACAAAGAAAGCATGATCTTACCATTCCTTTGAAATTTATTGATGTATGAATCCTCCAACGATTCGACAATCTTGTCGTGATATGGGTCATAATGGCATGGGCGAGTGTAAGTAAGTTTGGAACACTTGTCAATATAATGTGGAAATGACATAACCATCAGCCAAGGCTGAAGTGCCCCATCCTCCTGACAATTTTCTAAGTGTTTAATAATTTCTTCACATGGAGGATCTAAGAGAAATATGTCATGCCTACTTCCTAGATATTTAGGTAAAAACAAAGAAAGAACAACTTTATCTTTATTATGAAGATCTTTTATATACCAATATTGAAGCCATCCTAAAATCCTGTCATAAAAATGAGGATGCAAACTATGACTTTGATGAAACGAATATATCAACGGGGAACACATCATAAGAGGATTTGTGACATCAATTAGATTATTGGTTTGAATGCTTCCTTTGATGAGATTGATCGTTTCAAAATGTGAATCATAAAAATTAAAATTCAAGCTAATTAAAGAACGAATATGCAGTGTAGAATGTTTGATCTCCATAAGAGAGAGTGCATTGTCTTTTTCAAAAATAAACTGTGTAAAATAATCTCGCAACATGTATTTTTCCCATGTGAGTGATGAAAGTGAAAGATCATCAAATCTGAATTTATAAATGTTATGTTTGGAATTAATTTCACCAAATCTTGGTATATCAAAAGGATATGATTGTGGCGGAAAAGAGTAGGATGTTGTGGGTAAAGTATCAAGTCCATCTGAATCTAAGAAGATATCACTTTCTTTAAGACTTTCACTCTGTCTTGGTGATAAATTCTTCAACATAATATAATCATCTAGATTTGCCTCCTATATGATAGATAATTCAAAACTTACGTGACAAATGTCTAGTCTTTCCTTCGGATAAAGCACATTTTGAGGATGAAGGTCTAAGGTTTCTCCTTCCAATTGCATATCTTCATCTTTAATCAATTTCATAGGAGTGTTAGAATGTTTAAGATGATTTTTTTCACTTAAGTGTTCTTCAATGACTGAGTTTAAATATTCATTAGAGCATGAGTTACAAGAATGAGGATATTCACCTTGATCAAAAATCGAATCTTCTTTCACGATGGTCGAAGACTGAAAATACAATGATTCAGAGGAAAGACCAGTTTGGTTTTCAGTAAGAACCTTGACAATAGATTCTACCTCCCTTTCTTGTTCAAAACTTTCGGATGGATTCCTCTCATCCTGCGAACAAAATTCTTCTCGCAATTGAGTGATAGGATTTGTATCTGGTTCTTCATTCGTGATTGAATATGACTGGATGAAAGGGATGCAAGCATCATAGAGGATATTTAATACAAATGACATGTCATAGAGATTAACTTTACAGAGAATATGACAGATTCTTGTTGAAAAGCCTTCTGAAGATGAATCACCATTGATTAGCAAAGTCTGAAATTCTTCACATAATTGATTGTAATCATAGATTTCAAAAGAATATAAAAATTCATCTACAAATTGAAACCAATCAAAAATGTCATATTCTAGAAAAGACTCAAACCAATGTTTAATCCAACCTCTAAAAGTAAAAGTGAACAATCTGCATAAAACTCTTAAATCAGAAATGTCATGTTTGATGCATTTGCACCAAAACTTGTTAAGATGGTTTTTAGAAGATACATTTCCCCCACCATCAAAGGTGAGTTTGGACAAGCGAGATATCGTCTCATTGGGAACATAGGGTAATGAGAAGTGGAAAGAATGTTCCAACACAGTAATTTGGGAAGCCATGGGGAAATTTAAATAAATTCAGAATAAAGGCTCCTACAAGGCCATCTTGTCAGTCAACCCTCCTTCTAGTGTCATTTGTTGATGGGCACAAATGACCGTCCACCAATTGGAAGAACGAGTCCAGTCCAGGGTTGTCTAAGTAACACAAGTAGTTTGGTATAACTCGTTCTGACGGGTTTAATGGCTCTGTTGGCCAATCTAAGAATCCTAAAAGAAACAAAACAAAACAAAATAAATAAATAAATAATTACTAAATACTATATATATATATGTACATATGCTCTAATGTGACTTTAATAGGCGTATTTAAGCAAAAGATATATAATTCTCATTTATAAACATTATTTACAAGTTGCAAGTTTTAATCTAAACTTACTAAACTAATTGTGAAAATGACTGCTTTGAAGAAGAAGATAAAGAAAGAACATAAAAGTGTTTTTGATTTTTCTTTTATAAGTCTTAAACTAATGGAAAAAAATGTTATGAAACGGAAACGTATGGATAGTCAAAAGCCAAACTTTATGTTCGAGTTTCAGTGATAAACAAATAGCAGAAAAATGAAATTGAGCTAACCTGTTAGCGAGCTAATGATATGCATCCAAACATCTATGCGATCAGAAAACATCTAACCACTTTGTCCTGGAGGAAAACCTGCAATGAACCTTAAATCTGTTCCGAATAAATGCAAAACAATTATGTTGGCAATTGAATTTTAATAACAGAAAGAGTGATACAGGTAGTTACTATGATCTCATGATTGCAAGTAATTACATTAATAAAAATTTGTTAGCAAATATCCTTGCATTTAATCTTTCAACGAAAATTAAAGGAGAAATCTGTAATTGAAGTTGAATAGATGATCACACGATTAATATCTGAAGCATTATTTATGGACAACATTTATAAAAGAATTATCCCAATAACATAATAAATCATGAAGACTAAAGCTATCAAAACCTATTATCATATCAGGATAAACAAAACTTAAATGAAGACACCATCCACAAGAAGCTAAAGTCGAAATGTGCATTGTTGTTCCATTAAAGTCTATAAATCAAACATCCATCTTTTGCCCCAGGCGAGGATGCCTTCATTACAAAAATCTCTAGTATTTAAAGAGTTCAGTCAAGCTAAACATCTTATCTTGTGGGATAAGATTAAATCTCAAAATGATTTACTAATTACAAAATAGAGGGTAATAGAACCACTCCATATCACACTGTATCTCTCAAAACTATAAAAGGCTTGTTTCTGTTTACAAAAGATGAGCCAAAGAAATGGATAATAAGTTCAGAAATGGTCCATATCATCAGATCACCACCAACTACACGATATTCTGAAAGGAAAAACAAAAATAAAGGAGTTTAGATATTATTCTAACCAATAATTTCCAAAAATTTGAATGAGAATAGACTGGCTACAGAATCAGCTGATTATGTAGCTAGTTTTATTTTAAACAACATAAATCTAATTAAATCTATCTAAATATAAAATCTAAATAAAAACACAACTAAGATAAACAAACAAATCTTTACCTCTTAACTGCATGCTAAATTTGACTCATAAGACCTCGGAGTTAACTACTGTTGTAACACACTCAACATTCTTTATTATTACGTTTCCAGTTATTTTCAAGCACTTCCCTTGCCTTTGAGCACTGAACTTTAGTCTCTGATTTTCACTCATTAATGAGTCGATCTGAGTGGTGAGGGTTTTGATCTGCAATTGAAGGGAAGGTATATCTGTGTAATATTTTTCAATCCAAAACAAACAAACCTCACACCGTGGATCCAGAACAATTGTTTGAGGATATCCATGGCCGTGTGTTAGAATTCTACCACTATTGTCTGTGGGTTCTTTACCGAGTTTGATCCCTGGGAAACCTTCGCTATGCTTCAGGCATGGTGGCAGATTGTCTACGAAATCGTAGTTCTAGCTGAGATCTGGTTTGAGGTAACTTAGTTCTTCTTTTTCCAAGAACTTCTCGATCTCAGAATCAGAGCTCTCATGGATCTCGATCTTTTTGATCAAGCTCATATGAGACTTTGATTTATTTCATAGGATCCTAGAAATTAATCTCCCTGCCCTTTTGTTTTTAAACCCTATATCCGAGTCATTTTTAGATAGTTTGCACGAGGGCCTGTTTGCAGTTTTTGCAAAGGTGTTAGGGCAGGCGTACTACTCATGGTCATGAAATTCAGAGGCTCTTAGGTCATCATCCTATTGCTTGGACATAGGCTCATCGAGCGCGGCCCTATCATAGGGTTCTTTGGATGAGGAGACTGTTCTGTCAATGGAAGGGATTAGGGTTTCTTCTAACATGGGCTTATCAACCTCTACGAGGCTAGATGTATCAAATCCATTTTGAGATAGGAAAGTGTCCCAATCGTCTCCCTGCAATTTTAAATGATGGACTAACATAATCCTTATCAACCCATGATGAAATAAACTGGAATTCAAACACTGTCTCTTATACCTCTTGGCCATCTTATATAAAATTCTCAATAAATATAAAGGCATGTTCAATTGGAAACCGATGAATTTCATTAACAGTCTTATGTGATATAGAAAAACGAGGTCAAAGCAACCCTTTCATGTAACGAACTGTCTCAAGATTGACAATAAACCGTGCCACCTAGTTTTTAACAAAGATATAGGCATACCTTTATCACAACACTGGATCTTCCGAGAGGTAAAGAACAAACTCCATGGAACCTCCTCCAATTTGGTATTCTTAAACCATTTTTTCCCGCTAAGTGGAAGACCTATTTCCTGGCTTAAAAATTCCTCGGTGACTTCGATTTGAACATCTCCTACTTTGGCTCGACAACCATCAAAAGAGAGGGCAAGATCCTGGGCTGTTTGCAAGTTGAAACCTTGAAATATCTCAAGAAATTTGAGCCATCCTTGACCCTTAAGGTCTTCCCTTGCGTCGTCATACAACAACAGGGTTTGTGAGCTATTTGGTTCGATATGGAAAATAGGGGCCATGTGGATTCGGAAAAGCAGTCATGGAGGCAACATAAGCCACCGTAAGCAACAAGGGTTTCACAGAACAGGAAGAACCAGGGCTAAAACCAAGGAAATAAAACCCTTGTGCTAATTAAATGGAGGAATAAGGGGTTTCATACGAGAATCATGCATTTTTTGTAATGAATCATTGGGGTACAAAACAAATCCCGAGACTTAACTTGAAATGATGGACATGCCGTTTTCAAAAATCCACTATAAGCATAGTATAGAATACGACCAGATCCATTTAAGTATCAACATTGTGCAAAGGGTGGAGTTTCTCATTATAAGGTGCTTGACAAATCAAAGCATAGCAACCATAGAGAGGATTTACCAAGAATCATACATGAAACAAACTCATAGCCTAACATCAATCGATTCTTGGTGTATTATTTAAAGGTCTATAGTAAACCTCATAACAATGAGCAATTTAAAAAAAACTAATTTATTGACATGAGATAGGCCTTAAAGAAAAATATCATTCTTAAAAAGGTTTGTATGATCATTTATTCTCCTAGGGGAAATAAGCCTTAAATTCAAATGCAATAAATTCACAAGTTTCAATGTTTCGTTCATGCTTTCAGTCATGAACGAAGCATGAAAACAAGAACCAGGAAAAATAAAATCTTTTTATAGCCCAAAACTTCATCTTTCAAGTAGCAATGTTCATATGTTTAAGCGGAGGCAGCTACAAAATTTATTATTCGTTGCTTTAAGAAGTGAAAATATTGTAGGGCTGCCAACACTTTCATAGATTAGAAGATAATTTCCTTTCTTTTGTAGGATAGATAGTCTTCTTGCTTTGGTAGATTAAAGAGTAGTTTTCCTATCATAGATTAAAGATTAGTTGTTAATTCCTCTTTCTTTCAATTTAGTAGATATATTTTCATAAATTAGAAGTAGTTGTGAAGTTTAATTTAAGAATAGAGTTCACTTACTTCTTAGTTTAATTAGTTGTTTATTGAGTAATCTTAATTAGTTTACTTGATGTAGAATTTATCATAGGTTAATTAGTTGCTTGCTTTTCTGTCTTGCTTTAATAGGGTAGTTGCTTGCTTGTCTATTTTTCTTTAATAGGGTAGTTGCTTGTCTATTTAATTTATTTCATAGGATAGTTGCTTATTTGAGTAGGTTAATTAAAAGTAGTTTTTTGTTGTTATTTCTTATTAGGTAGATAGTTTTCTTTTGCTTATTGTTATTATTGAACTAGTTTTCTTTAAGTAGGGTTTTCATTTGCTTTCTCAGAACTATCCATCGGTCTTTTGCTCAAAGGTTACTTATGGTACATAGTTTGAGTTTCTTAGTAGGGTTTGATCATTAGTAGTCTTTTCTTGAATATATTAGTTCTTAGATAACCCATTCCTTAGTTAGACTATACTACCTCCAGTCCTTCTACCTTGGCATATATATTTCTACAACTCTAAGTTTACTTACCTCAGGTTAATAATTTAATTGAGGGTTTTTAGTGTGTTTTTAGTGCATATATAACACCCATCAAGAACCACATGGCCTCCCCCAAGAATCTCATGTAACCACTCCTCTCGATTAAAAAAATTATGGGTACATAAAATATAAATAAATACTTATCCCCTCAAGCCCCCTCTCTTTTGGAATCATATCCCCTTATAACTCTTGTCATTTTCCATCTACCAGCCAATGATGTATTTATTATTAATAATAATCAAAACATTACATTTCCTAGGAAAGAGACATGAAATACATCATGCACATTCATGGAAGAAGGCAACACAAGCATGTATGAAACTAGCCCTATTTTGTCCATTATCTCAAATGGACCATAGAATTTGGCTGCTAGCTTTGTGGAACTACCCAAATTCAAAGAGATATTCTTGGGTTTCACTTTTAAAATAACATGCTCCCCCACTTTAAATTCTCTAGATTTCTTGTTCATATCTGCATAAATTTTCTTATATATTGAGTTTCCTTTAAATTCTTCTTAATTCTAACCATATGGTCTTCCATATCCTTGAGCAATTCTGGCCCAAGTACCACTCTATCTACGCAGTTTTCCCAACTCACTTGAGTATTTCATTTCATGCCATACAAAGCTTCAAATGGGATAATTTTCAACGAAGATTGATACCCATTATTATAGGCAAACGCAACCAAGTGAAAGTAATCTTTCCACTTAGATGGATTATCCATCACATACATTCTCAACATGCCTTCAATTACTTGGTTGACTCTCTCTGTCTGCCCATCTGAATGTGGATGTTATATTGTTCTAAATTTCATATTTGTACCAAATCCTTTAAAAAATCCCCTCCAGAAATTTGAAGTAAACTTTGTATCTCTGTCTGAAAAAAAATTCCTTACATATCCCATGCAACCTAGAAATCTCCCTCATGTAAATTTCTGCAATATTAGTTGTTTTATGAGTCATTTTTACAGGAACAAATTGAGCATTGTTTGTCATTTTATTAACCACTACCATGATTGAATCATGTTGTCCTAATTTTCTGGGAAATTTAGTTATAAAATCAATGGTTACAACTTCCCATTTATTCTCTGGAATTGGTAATGGATGTAGCAAACCCACTGGGTGCCTATGCTCATCCTTCACTCTCTAACATTCCATACATCTAGAAATGTAATCAGTAACATCTTTTTTCATTCCTGGCCAAAAGAATTGGATTCTTACTACTGCAATTGATTTCTGGTAACTGGGATGTCTAACATATGGAACATTATGCATTTCTTTTAATACCAAATTCCTAAGTTCTTCGGAACTAGGAACACAAATTCTATTTTTATGCATAAGTAATCCATCCTCCTTCGTTTCATATTCTTTAATTTTCCGTTGTACATTTTCTTGCTGTAAGATTTCTTTTACCCATAAGTAATGTTGATCTGTGACAACAACATATAAAATTATTCTCTTTAAATTTGATTAATGCATACTAAAAGTTGTATCATGCATGAGATGTACTCTTCTACTAAGTGCATCAACAATTTTATTTTCTTTTCCTTTGATATACTTGATGTCAAAATTGTTTTCACTTAAAAATTCCAACCATATCATTTTCTTGGCATTTAAAGTTGGTTGTTCAAAAATATATTTCAGACCACTGTGGTCCATTCTTAATTGAAATCTCTTCCCCATGAGATAATGCCTCCATATATTCAAAGTGTGAGCAATGACAGAAATTTCCAAGTCATTTGTGGCATAGTTCCTCTCATGTTCTTTAATCTTTCTGGAATCATAACCAATGACATGTCCATTTTGAGTAAGGACTCCACCAAGTCCTTCCTTGCATGCATCTGTACATACCACACAATGTTCATTTGGTTCATCAATCTTTATAACATGTGCACTAGTAAGTAATTCTTTCAACAAATTAAAGTTATCTTCACACTCAGATGTCCATTGAAATTTAAATCCTTTATTTTTCAAAGAAGTGATGGGATGAACAATCTTAGAAAACCCCTCTATAAATATTTTCTAGTAACCAACTAATCTCATAAATGATCTAACTTCTGAAACATTCCTGGATCCTGACCATCCTCTAATGACTTCAATATTCCCTAGATCCACTGCTATACCCTTTTCTGAAATAATGTGTCCCAAGTAATGGATATGTTCTTGGTAAAAAAAACACTTACTAATATTGGAATACAATTGATGTTCCCTCAACATTTGCAATACCAATTTTAGGTGATTTTCATGCTCTTCCTCTGACTTAGAATAGACAAGTATGTCATCCAGGAATACTATGAAAAAATTACCCAAACAATTTTGGAATATGCCATTCATTAATAACATAAATATAGTTGGTGCACTGGACAGTCGAAATGGAACCACTACAAAATCATAATTCCCATACATGGGTTTAAAGGTTGTCTTATTGATGTCTTTTTCTTTGATTCTTACCTGATGGTACCCTGGTCTCAAGTCTATCTTTGAAAATATATTGGCCCCTCTTAGTTGATCAATAAGGTCATCAATTTTGGGTAGAGGGTACTTGTTCTTCACAATGTATTTATTCAATTGTCGAAAGTAAATACACAACCTCAAAGTTCCATCCTTCTTTTTGACAAAGAGTACTGGAGCTCCCCAAGGTGAAACACTTGGACATATGTACGCTTTCTTCAACAATTCTTCCAACTACATTTGTAATTCTTTTAATTATGGTGTACTCATTATGTTAGGTGTTTTTTGATACCTTGCATCTCCTCGCACTAAATCAATAGAAAAATATATCTCCCTCTTTTCTGACAACCCTGGTATTTCTTCGAATACATATTCAAATTATTCTAGTACCAAAACTTCTTCAAGGCTTGGCCCCTTTGTCCTTTCTGTATCCTTCACATGGGTTTCATACAATTGACATCCTTTTATAAAACATCTCTTTAGTTGTAAGGCTGAAATGTCCCTTATAGAGATGGGTCTTGGAACTCCTTTCAAAGTGCTATGTTTTCCTTCTTCATAAAGACATGTAAATGTCTTGTTATGACAATCTAGGACAACATGATGTATGTCCAACCAATCCATTCCAATTAGAATATCATAGTACACCAATGGTATAATATTTATATCAGCATTAGTATTCACACCATTAATACTTATGGAACAACCTCTCACCATATCATGGATTCTCCTTTTGGTTCTAGTGGCTAGCTGAACCAAAATTTATTTTTCAAGCTTACTTTTCTCCAAATTTAATCTATCCACTATTTTAGGATTAATGAAACAATGCATTTCTTATGAATCAATTAATATAGAAATAAGTTTATTAAAGATCTTACCTTCCACCTCGATCATATTGGATTAGTACTCAACTTGTCGATCGTCTAAGGATGAATATATTCTTCCCATGTCTTCTACTATTGTAGCCTATTGGATGTTGTGCATGGTCCTCACTTTATCTGTTCTGTGAGAGAAATATTTGTACAAGTGATATTCTTTGCATCCACAACATTGGATTGGTGGTCTTCCCCTTTTTCCCAAGGAGTATTCTCTCTTGTATTCATCCTTAACATACTAGTCGGGCTGATTTTTATTTGGGATATTTCTATTGAAAGAAGGTTTGAATCCTTTCTTTCTATGGTCAGACTTCTCCTTCTTCTTATACTTCCAATATTTCTACAAAGACTCTCTACCCTTTCCTTGCTCATATAGGTAGTTATCCTTTCTAATAGTCTCATTCAAAGTCCTAGGTTCCTCATATGGAATCTTGTCTTTACAAAAGAATGGAAGTCCACTCAAAAACCTTTGTAGTTTCACCTTCTCATATTTTATAAACCCCACATAATTTAGAAACCCAAAGAACTTATTTTCATACAATGCCATGGTCATACTTCCCATCTTGAGTTCAAAGAACTTCTGTATTTTCTTGTCATAGAAGTTCTCTGAAAGGTACTCCTTCTGAAAATATTTCTTGAACTCCTTCCAAGTGATCCTACTCTCATTAATGTGTCCAACTTGCTTCAATTGATCCCACCACATATCATCTTTCCCATGTAAATGGTATGTGGGAATTATGTCTTATTGGTTTGATGAGTAGTTATGAAATTGAAAATACCTCATGATTCGAAGAAACCATGCTTCAACATCATATTCCCTTTCTCTTTCACCATCAAAGGATGGTGGCTTAAGCTTCCTCAACTCTCCTTGCAAACTTTCCAATTCATGTCTTATTCATTGGTGCCTAACAGGAGATTCCTCTAGAATACTTATGGAATCTTAAGATGCATAAAATTTCCTTGTTGCGTAGGGAGGTGAGTGATGTCTATGAGTTCTGCTAGCACTTCTTGAATAACCATCTCTTCAACGGTCATCTCTTTTTTCATGAAATCTGACCTCTTTCTCCTATTTTGAGTTTCATCCATTCATTGTTTGCCTATGCAATTGATTTAATCTTTTCATCACTTGAGCAATTATCTTATTTTTTTCTCTTATCAGTCTCTCATTGTCTACTTTGTAACTCTGCACTTCTATTTTTAGGCTTCTCATAGTCTCTATCAATGTTTCTTTCTCCCCACTATACTTGTTTCAGTTGGATTATGTATCTGCATTACCAACACTGATATTTTGACTTTTTGCCTCTTTATAATGGCTATAAAATCCCTCTCCTTCTTCCATTTCTTGAATATGCATTCTTATACTGATCTGATATGTTTACACCCCCCAATTCTGCAAAATGTGCAAGCAACCATTTTGTTAGAATTTTTTTTTTGCCAAACAATGGTAGAGGTTGTTTTTCTTTTCAATTCATGAAGAAATATATTATCAATCTCCAAATTATAACAATTTCATGTTATTCTCCTCTAAATCATATTTCCAATGATTTTAATCTTTCCCCAATTCGATCTCCGAGCTCAAAGTTATGGCTTCCCGAAAAATCACTTTCAACCCCTTTTCTTTTGTTTTGCAATAGGATATTGTCAAAATATTCCACAAGTCCTTTAACTAGTATAGAATTTGAATTCTGCATAGGTGCTTCCTTCAAACCACTTTCCATGTGACCATGACTTGAAGCCATGGGATTATTCTCTCTTTAGCACCTTCCTCTATATTCTTCTACACGTGAGCTTGTTCGAACATAATGTCTGAGGGCTTGGTTACTTCTAGGCCCTTCGCGCCTCTAATTGACCTATTTACCTTACGATAAAATTGACGTTGGAACCAACTCCTCGATACTTTGGCCTTTGGCTATTATCCCTTTTCAATCTTCCAACTTCTCCCAGAGTAAACTTCACAGAAACCCTTCTATTATCTCGACTAGCAGATTAGACGATCAAGATTTAATCTCTCGTTAATGATTGGACGATCCCACCCCATCTTGAGGGTTTAATGAGATCAATGATCGTGACTTAATCAAGCACTGGGATGGATGGTTCTTAATTATATTGGGACTTCAATGGTATGGGACTCTGAGACATTACAATTCTCAAGTCATTCAACTCCCCTAGACTTTTACCCACTGAAGAACTTATTCTATCCTTCCACTATTTAATCGGATGGTCACGAGGAATCCCGGAGGGTCTTAGATCAACGACCCATGTGAAGTCATTACTCCATGACTCTGGGACATTACAACTCTTGAGTTGTTCCACTTCCCTGGAGTGATATCTGTTGAAGTTCTTATGCCATCCCTCCCCTTCTTGTTTTAACAATTGAGAAAGGTTTCGAAGGGATCGTAGATCTACAGTTTGCATGAATTCACAAATTCAGTCTTTGAGTCTTTCACTGGTAGATATTTTGGACACCCCCCGAGGCAATATACCTGGAGATGACATGGCATGTTTATGTCACCTATGGTGACGGGGACCCATGGGATGTGTGCCATGTGTCACTAAAAAATGAACAAGTTGGGGTACAAAAGGTATTGAATCCAGGTGACACATGTTCCCACATGGTACCCCTTCCACATGGAATACAACATGTCATCAATCAATCATATGGTCAGCCATATATGATCCATATCTAACAGCTTGCATCACTCCTGAATTCTTCCCTCGATCTAATGGTCGACTAAAATTAGGGACTTCAGCACTTTGGGACTCCGAGTTATTGTAGTTATAAAATGGTTCGATTCTTTCGGAGTTAAACTTCCTTAAATGGTCAATGTTGGATGTGTTGGAAAAACAGGACCGCGGAGCAATAAAATAAAACAAATGCAGAAACAAAACATAGAAGACACACAATACAAGAGAGACACAGATTTACGTGGTTCACCCAGTGTGGGCTACGTCCACCGGAGAGATTGTCAGGTCCTTCCTTTATTATTATCCAACAAATGAAGGGATACAACCTACAACAAAACCCGCTGTAACTTCCTCTT
>ML783372.1:548459-578212 GCA_009831015.1 Picea engelmannii | reverse complement strand
GATTAGAAGAGCCCTAACCTCATCATCAAAGTCCACTTTTACAGAACTTAGTTGATTAGTAACCGTATTAAATTCATTTAAATGATATGCAACAGACCCACCTTCTGACATCTTCATATTAAATAATCTCTTCATTAGAAATATCTTATTCGACGCCAAGGGTTTTTCATACAATTTGGCCAACGCGTCCATCAAACCCTTCGTTGTATTTTCTTTTGAAATATTGAAAGCCATCGATGCTGCGAGGCTCAGCCGTATCGTTCCTAGAGCCTTTCTGTCAAGAATCTCCCATTCTTCGTCCTTCATGGCCGTCGGCTTCTTTGCTACTCCGCCTAATGGTAGGAATAGATCCTTCTGATATAAATAGTATTCCATCTACATCTTCCATAACTGGTAGTTTTGGCCATTAAATTTCTTGACCCTAAACTTTCCATCTTCTGACATTGCTCCCACTCGAACCAGGAACCCTCTTTTCCTGCGAGTTACCTTATGCTCTGATACCAATTGTTGGAAAAATAGGACCGCGGAGCAATAAAATAAAACAAATGCAGAAACAAAACATAGAATACACACAATACAAGAGAGACACAGATTTACATGGTTCACCCAGTGTGGGCTATGTCCACCAGAGAAATTGCCAGGTCCTTCCTTTATTATTAACCAGCAAATGAAGGGATACAACCTACAGCAAAACCCATTGTAACTTCCTCTTCTTTCTCTCACAGTCTCCTCTCTCAGAATACAATATTCACCATCAACCATAGACACGATACATTTCCCTCATAAAAGAGGGTTTCGTTCTAGGGAAAAAAACCCTAACATAATCTCTATCGTTAGATCTGTGACCTTATAATGAACGATCCAGATTTACAATGAAATTACAATATACTTTTACAAGGCAATCTTTTCTTCGGGGGCTTCGCCCTCGAACCTCCGCTGGGGGCCCGCTTGCCCCCAAACCCCCTAGCCGGGGGGATTCCCCCCCCCGACCCCGCAGAGGGGGTACCCCCCCTCTACACTCCCCCACATGGAAGAGTGTACATACTTCTGGGGTGTAAATACTTCATGGGGTATAAACACGGCTGAAAGCAAGGACCTATGAATCAGGAAGATAATAAGGCTCCACAACCAACAGGATGACCCTGACCAACCACTGATATTTCACCTGAGCCACCTATCAGATAGGATGGCCTGTAGGACTTCGCGACTTCGACCTTTTTCATGATTCTTCCTTATCTCCCATAATATTTGAAGTGAGGAAGTTCCATAGTTTTCAATCTCTTGCTTGGATTCAATAAATGGTTGTGATCGCTCCCGATATCCAGAAGGGATGACTATGATTCTATGATCCTTTACAAAGGATCACTATCTGCATGACACTCTAGATTATATGCGATCTCTATAGTGTTATCTCTCCTGAGCTTTGAGATCACAAGGACATATGCATTTTTAACTATTATATAGTGTTCATAGTTCCAACCCATACCAGTCCAATTTTTCAACTTGAAGCTCTAATACCAATATGTAAAGTACCCATCCACCCACAGGCTAGGCACACTACTTCAATCTTGCTTCTGAACTAATTTTGAATTATCATAAAATTTTAATTAATAAAGATGCATGAAATATTCACATGCATAGATCATGATTCATGCTACAACAGAAAATAAATGAACCATATGTCATGCACAAAAAAAAAACAAGCATTCATATTATATATACAAATTTCATAGATAAATAAATACATAATGAATATAAATATACACGTAAATGAAACCATGACAGAGATAACTTATCATTAATGAAATGAATCACCAAATGGTTGTAGACCAAGGAAGTTCCACTAAACTGTAGACATTGTTGTTCCAAGTCTCAACAACAATGTCACCCCTGAGACAGGGATATGACTCCACAAGGATGGTTCTAGAGTGTCACTCGTCTTCCCAAACCAGTCAACACTCAAGCTCTCATAGGATACTCATCACACACATCAATCCAAAGTATATGATCTACCTTCTACCCAGCCTGCACTACCTAAGAGAATGGACCCCCTTCTCTGCCACACAGTCCCTCAGGTTGTCCACCTCCTTCTAGGGATCCAATGCATCTGGTCAATAATATCCATGCTAGGAAACTCAAGATTCATAGCTAAGGGAAAAAATTAATCCATGCCAATGCATCTTAGAAATGTAGGCATTAATTCATGGCTGGAATACATGAGCACTCATTACAACTAACAAAACCATGGCTGCTCTCCAACAATTTGTTTTTCTTTCCCAAGCCAAAACATGAAAGAGGAATGATGAGTGGGTGAAAGAATGAATGGAGAGAGAATAGAACGAAAGGTGTGAACAATGAACAATGAGTGAGTGAGTGAAGAAGAAGAATAAGAACCCCCAAACATCCCACAATATGGGTTTATATATTTACTTGCAAATCAAGACCCACATGGCCTCCCCCAAGAAGCTCATGTAACCACTCCTCTCCATTAAAAAAATTATGGGTACATAAAATATAAACAAATACTTGACCCCTATATCCCCCTCTCTTGTGGAATCATATCCCCCTATAACTCTTGTCATTTTTCGTCTAGCATCTAGTGATGTATTTATTATTAATAATTACGAAAACATTACATTTCCTAGGCACAATGGCCTATTTTAATTTTTTAGGCACTCTGAACTTTTATAGATTAAAAAAATAAAATATTTAATAAGGGGCTCAAAACTGGGGTATTACATTCCAATCCCCCTTATTTTGGCACTATACTCAGTGCATATACAAAACATAAATCAAAATTTCAAAATTTATTCAAAAAGTTGTGGGTACTCTACCCGCATGGCATATTCATGATCCCAAGTAGCATGTTTAGGACCGTAGCAGGTCCACTAGACTTTTACTAGCTCTATAACTCAATTCCTGAGCATTTTGATTTTTTTGTCCAATATTTGCATTGGTTGGACCTGAAAGTCTCCCTTTGTCTCTACCTGAATCAGATGCCAATCAATAACATGGTTAGGATCATGTACATACTGTTTTATCAAAAAGACATGAAATAAATTATACACATTCATGGAAGCAGATAATGCAAGCATGTATGAAACTATCCCTATTCTTTCCAGTGTCTCAAATGGACCATAGAATTGTAAAAATTTAAATACAAATTAAGTATTTCCTGCGATTCTCCTGATCTAACAATTTATATGCCACTATTAAATACATAATCGCTTCTACTAATATTATTGCGGAAATTAAACCATGAACCCAAAGTGAAATAACAAGAACACATAATGCATAAGTTTTTTGGGTAAATCATAAAGCTAAAAACCCCACTATCATATATTATGTATATCATGGATCATGAAACAATCTCATACAAAACTCTAATCCAAGAGATCTCAGTACAATACAATTGTCTCACACTGTCATACAAAAACTCAGCAAATACATGCGCCAATTCTCTATGTCCAGATAGCTTGCCTCCTCTACACAATCCCTGCAATTGGAATTCTCACAATGAATTCGAATTTCCTAGTTTGCACATGCTCATAGGCATATCCACTGCATGTGTGATTGCATGAGTGCACTTCACTCAACTCACAACTGATAGCCAAACTGTCTCCACTGGATCTGACATGCATGCAGTTAACCGTGGCGAATCTTCAGTTGCATATGAGTTCACTGATTTGAATTAATTAATAATTAATTCACTGAACTCTCATTAGTGTAAGTTCAGTTACAACTAGTACAACTGGGCTTAACTCACTTAACTAAATTAAACTACTTCACAACTCTCATAAATACACTTATAACTCTGTTACAAATCCAAATCACTCAGTTATAAATGAGATAATAGATTAATATTTATTGTCCAATTTATTTAAGGGAAAAGTAAATTAGACACATGTTTCTTGTTGACTTTTCAACACTGGCTGTTAGCTTTGTACAACTACCCAAATTCAAAGATCTCTTCTTGGGCTTCACTTTTAAAAGCACATTCTCCCCCACTTTAAATTCTATAGTTGTCATGTTATTATCTACATAAATTTTATGTCTATCTTGAGTTGTCTTTAAATTCTACTTAATTCTAACCATCTGGTCTTCCATATCCTTGAGCAATTATGGCCCAAGCACCACTCTATTTTTTGTCTTGTCCCAACTCACTGGAGTATTGCATTTCCTACCATATAAAGATTCAAATGCGATCATTTTCATTGAAGCTTGATACCTGTTATTATAGACAAACTCAACCAAGTGCAAGTAATCTTCCCACTTATATGGCATATCCCTCACATACATTCTCAACATGTCTGGAATTACTTGGTTGACTCTCTCTGTCTTCCCATATGACTTTGGATGGCATGTTTTGCTAAAGTTCATATTTGTATCAAATCCTTTAAACAATCCCCTCTAGAAATTTGAATTAAACTTTCTATCTCTGTCTGAAATAATTGCCTTAGGTATCCCATGCAACCTAGTAATCTCCCTCATGTAAATTTCTGCAATATTAGTTGATGTATGAGTCATTGTTACAGGAACAAATTGAGCATCTTTTGTCAATTTATCAATCACTACCATGATTGAATCATGTTGTCTTGTTGTCTTGGGAAATTTAGTTATAAAATCAATGGTTACCACTTCCCATTTCTTCTCTGAAATTGGTAATGGCTATAGAAAACCAGTTGGGTGCCTATTCCCATCCTTCACTCTCTGAAATTCCATACATCTGAAAATGTAATCAACAACATATTTTTTCATTCCTAGCTGAAAGAATTGGCTTCTTACTGCTGCAATTGTTTTTTGGTAACCGAGATGTCCAGCATATGGAACATTATACATTTATTTTAATACCAAATTCCTAAGTTCTCTGGAACTAGGAACACAAATTCAATTTTTATGCATAAGTAATCCATCTTCCTTCATCTGATATTCTTTAATTTTTTGTTGTACATTTTCCTGTTGTAAGATTCCTTTTACCTGTAGGTAATTCTAATATGTGACAAAAACATCTAAAATTATTCTCTTTAAATATGATTGATGCATACTAACAATTGTATCATGCATGAGATGTACTCTTCTACTAAATTCATTAACAACTTTATTTTATTTTCCTTTTATATGCTTGATATCAAAATCATATTCACTTAAAAATTCCATCCATCTCGTTTTATTGGAATTTAAGGTTGGTTGTTCAAAAATATATTTCAGACCACTATGTTTTTTTCTTAGTTCAAATCTCTTCCTCATGAGATAATGCCTCCACATATTAAAAGCATGAACAATGGAAGCAAGTTCCAAGTCACGTGTGGCATAGTTTCTCTCATGTTATTTAATCTTTCTGGACTCATAACCAATGACATGTCCATTTTGAGTGAGGACTCCACAAAGTCCTACCTTGCATGGATCTGTACATACCACAAAACTTTCATTTGGGTCAACAATATTTAGAATAGGTGCACTAGTAAATAATTCTTTTGAAAAATTAAAGTTCTCTTCACATTTAGATGTCCATTCAAATTTAATTCCCTTATTTTGCAAAGAAGTGATGGGATGAGAAATCTTAGATAACCTTTCTATAAATATTTTGTAGTAACTAGCTAATCCCATAAAGGTTATAAATTCTAAAACATTCATGGGTGTTGTCCATCCTCTAATGGTTTCAATATTATTTGGATCCACTGCTATACCTTGTTATGAAATATTGTGTCCCAAGTAATGGATCTATTCTTGGTAAAAATAAAACTTACTTGCTTGGCATACAACTAACATTCCCTTAACACTTGCAATACCAATATTAGGTGATTTTCATGCTCTTTCTCTGACTTAGAATAGACAATTATGTCATCCAATAATACTATGACAAACTTATCCAAATAATTTCTGAATATGCCATTCATTAAGCACATAAAGACAACTTGTAACATCCCCGTCCATCTAGGCTAGGCCATGCCACTTTAAAAACTTCTCATGCTCTGATACCAAAATTGTAACATACCCGACCACCCAGGCCAGGCCATGATACTCCATAAAAAAACTAATTTCATCTGTATATATATAACTTTAAGAAGACAAATATATTATGTAAATACACAGGTTCATGCGGAAATAACAGTAAACATATAAATGAATCATACACAGGAAGAACCTCATAAACATAAACACATGTACAAATAAAAAACATCTAAATTAAAACACAATTGATACTTATCTTTGACAGAATACCAACAAATTTGATCAAATCTTACATAATCCTCCCAACCTTATACCACGTTTCTCAGAAATCTCAGCATTGGGTCACCCCCGAGAAGGGACTAAACTCCACCCGAGTAAAGCAATTTTTAACCAGGCTAAGGGAACACAGACAACAGGAAGTTTTTCATCCCAAGTGCCAACTCAAACTAACATCCTACAACCTCTCCTACCCCACATGATTTTCCCACCCCAGGAAGTGTGCCCCATCTCTACTCAACAATCCTTCGGTTGCCCCACTTCCCTTCTAGGTCTTCAGAAAAAATCCAAACATCAAGTCTCGAAGCATTGTAGTTGTAGTTGGGATCCCTCAGGAAATTACTTCCGCAACAATTCTCTTACCTGAGAGAGTTTCTAATAGGCCTAACAACCCTCCTATTCAAACCACGATCCTGACAACCCACCTCTTGAATCCATCTCTTAAGTCAACCAGGTATAGGTTTAGGTGAAGGCCACAATTGAATTCGGGTATGGAACAGGTGATGGAAGCAACCAAGTTCAGGTGAGGAATAGTACAAGGTAAGGTAAGGTACACTATAGATCATGTAAGGAACATGTGTGTTGTTCCTAACATGAAGGTAGAATTAATGCTCCAGGACTATTTGCAAGAGGGAGAGGTCAAGTGATGGAGTGAAAAATGGTTGAGTCGTGAATGCATTGGTGAATGGGAAGAATGGATTCCTGTGTGAATGGCTCAATGAGTCCCTGGGAAATGGACTGATTTCGCCCATCTTTATTTTCATGCACATTTGATGACATATGGATCTCAAGGAGATCGATTCTCTCCACTTGTAATTCATTCTCTTTTCCAGGGATGATTTTAAGGATGGAAATTTATTTTAAAATGTAGAAACCTTGGCGAATATTACTAATCCTTCATATGCCAACTATAAATGTTTGGCGATATTTTTGTAAAAATATTCAAATTTCTAAGAATTTTATATAGTTTTATAAAATTTTGGAGATTTTTAAGGTAAAATAATTTTATCTTATAGAATTTGGGTGAATCATTTTTAAAATAGTGAATCTCATTTTTGGAAAAACCATGGAAAATTTGCCCATGAGCGAAATTTAGCCCCTAAAATCATCCATGCTCTTTTCCATAAGAACTTAGGATAAAATAATTATCCTAAAATAGACTTTTAGGAATAATATTATAATATTCCCTTGGAGATAAGCCCTCTAGATTAGTACCTTTCCTAAGCTCTTATCCCACCCCTTTCCCTTCCCAGTGGAGATTATTCCCCCATATTATTTTATCATTGTTGGTATACATGCAACGATGTATTTTATTAAGGATATGAGTGTTTACATTTACAAAAATAGGCTCACTGGCCTTTAGCATCTAGGCTCTCCGGCCTAATCATCACATAAGCCTTCTGACTTGTAATAACTTGTCTCTCCAGCCTATAAAACATATTTACATTTACAAATGGGGATTGGTCATAGGGGTATTACATCCCCCTCCCCTTATTTATGTATTGTCCTCGGTGTAAGATATATACATATTTATCACAAAAAAATCAAAAACCTTCAAAAAGATGTGGGTATTCTTCCTGCATAGCATCCTCATGCTCCCAAGTTGCATCCTCAAGACCGTAGTAGGTCCATTGGACCTTTACTAGATCTATGGATCGATTCTGGAGCTGCTTGATCTTTCGGTGTAGTATGCACACCAGATGCACTTGAAAAATGCCTTCTTTCTCCACCTGAATCACATTCCAATAAATAACATGATTAACATCAGGTATATACTTTTTGGGCAATGATACATGGAATACATTATGAATATACATTGATGCAGGTAATGCAAGGATATAAGATACATTCCCAATCCTCTCTAGGATTTCAAATGACCCCCAATAACGAGATGCCAACTTTGAACAATTTCACAACTTTGGGGAACTTATGTTGGCCTTCACTTTCAAGAATACATGATCACCCTCTATAAATTCCCCGTGAATTCTTCCCTTATCAATATATCCTTTTTTCCTGTCTTGAGTTGTAACACCCCTAGTTTTGAGCCCTATATTAAATATTGTATTTTGTTAAGTTATGAAAAGCCAAAGTGCCTAAACAATTATTAAGAGGCTAGTGCACCTAGGAAATGTAATGTTTTGATAATTATTAATATAAAACACATTGTTGTATACTAGACAGACAAGGAAAAGAATGATAGGGAGCTATGATTCCAAAAGATAGGGGGCTTGAGGGGCTACGTAGTTACTTTATATTTCATTTACCCATTATTTTCCTAATGGAGAATAACAATTACATTAGCTTCTTGTGGGGGGGGGAGGCCAAGTGGTCCCTTAATTCCAAGAATTACATAAACCTATCCTTGGTCTATTTGGGGGGTTCTCACTCCTGTTCTTGTTCCTTTTCTGTTGTTGGTTTCTTATGTTTCACTCATTCACTCATTCATTCAATTTCTTTCTATTCACACCTTTCATTCTTTCACCCACTCATATTTCCTCATTCGTGTCTCTGCTTGGGAAAGGAAAAAGAAATGTTGAAGAGAAACCATGGTATTTTTGGTTGTAGATACTATTGGTGTAATCCAACCATGAATCAAGACCTTCATGTCTGAGATGATTTGGTGTGTGCCCAGTATTTCTCACAACTGCGAGTCTCGATAGTCCCAACATGGGGATTCTGGACCAGCTACACTAGAGCCCTAGAAGGATATGGACAACCTGAGGGATTGTGTGGCAGAGAAGGGGGGGTCCATTCTCTTGGGTTGTGCAGGATAGGTAGAAGAGAGCCAGTGTACTTGAATTGTTGTGGGTGCATAAAATCCTGTGAGAGATTGAATGTTGACTAGTTTGGGAATCCTAGTGACACTCTAGAACCATCCTTATGGATTCATAGCCTTGGCTTGGGGGTGACACTGATGTTGAGACTTGGAACAAAAGTTTCTACGGTTCGGTGGAACATCCTAGGTCTACAACAAGTTGGTGTCTTGTTTTAGAAAAGATAAGTTCTCTCTGTTACAGTTATTTACCCATGTATCTTTAGTTTCGTTGTGTATTTAATTATCTATGAATTTCAAATCTATAATATGCATGCTTTTTAGTTATTGATGCACATGTCGTATGGTTCATTTATTTTATGTTTAGCATGAATCTTGATCCATGAATGTGGACTTAGTCCAGTGGTCAAATTAATCCAGAAGGGGACTTGAAGTTAGTGTGCCCGGGATGTGGGTGGTTGGGTACGTTACAAATTGGTATCAGAGCTTTGCTTTTTAACACTGATCCTGGATGGGCCATGTAAGTGGAAACTGAATAAAAATGTTCACAGAGAATTATTGTCGAAATGGCCAAATTTTGAGTTACAGAGTGTCCATGAGTGCTAGGAAGGCACTTAGAGCACACCTTAACTGTGTTTGAAATCTCAGGAGGTGTAGCGATTTGGGAAACCACAATGTTCATTGATTTGGGCCACAATATTTGACTGGGGCCGTTAGATATGTTTTGAAAGGTCTGAGTCCTTCATAGCCATCATATCTAGAAAAGGAGCATGGCGGTTAAGCATCGAATTCCTTCAGACTTTGTAGTTCCAGATTTTTTAAGTTCTTTGTCATAAAAGAGGAAAAAGCCCCGAAACTCCAAAGTTCTGGAGTGAATCTATGTTGTAGATCACTAAGAGGATTACCTAAATGATGTATTTGGCCAAAGAAATATCTATTTCATTGGGTCAAGTACAAATGAAGAGGTGAAGCAAAATGGATAATATTAGATCCCAACCGTCAGATCTACACATGAGCGAGTGTGATCCGCAGATCTCATGGTAGTTCAAAGGTTCGACACTCTGGGAGAAGTGAAACCTTATGCTTCCAGTAAGAAAATATCTTAAAGTCTCGAAATTCAGAGTAAATCTAGACCATTTGTGTTTGGGGACACGTGTCCACAAATTAGCGATTATTCACTAAATCAATGTTCGAGAAATTTATAGCATTTTGTTGAGAGTTCCCCAAATCCCTGAATCTCTGAAGTATAAAAGTAAATTAGGACCATCCATTGTTAGGGACATGTGTCTATAGATGATTAATTATTTTTCCTTTGGGAGGATTGTGGGGAAAAGTTTTTTTGATATAGAGTTTTGAAATCCTGGAGCGTCGGTGTTCTGAAGTTCCAAGGAGCATCTCTTTGAGAGTTTGGAAGTTCGTTGTTTGGGAGTTTTGAGGTGTATGGTAGAGGAAACCTTTGATGCCTAAAGTTCTGAAGCTCTGAAGCCCTGAAGCTACAGATAGCGTATGTTCGGAAGTTCGATGTTTTGGATTTTTGAAGTGTTCTGGTGAGAGATCCTCTGAAGTCTAGAGTTCTGAAGTCACTGAGGTCCGAAGTGATGTGGCCTGTTGACGTCACCTAGGGTGACATGTGTTGGAGTTACTTCACACACACCTAGGATTTATTTTTCCTAAGGTTTTTCCTATATTTATTAGTCTTTATCCAGTCTCCTAAAGTTTAGGGAAAATATTCCTCTAGGAGAATATTCTCTTCAGTTTTCACTTCAGTTTGACTAGTTGATAGGAGTCTAGATGTTGCATTGGTTTTGTTACCATGCAACATTGGGATCATCACCAGCTAATGAAATTTTTTCTCGGGATCATCACTAGACTAGCGCATTACCCATGATTCCCTATTACCTAATCTCCTCCTCACTTCACTATGTTTCAGTCAATTAATTGAAGACTGATAGACTAGTTAGTCAGCTAGGTGGCAGTTCACTCTCATAAATTCCTGAGAGACTAGACTATGTGGCAGTTCACTCCAATAACTGTTAGTGTGTGTCCAGATCACTCTAGACCACCACTATGGTGCATTGGCTTCAACTCCAGTGCAAATTGGTTTAGTTATACAAAGTATATCATGTGTAAATTATTCATTATTCATTATGGTTAATGAGAATTATTCCATTCTTTCTCTCTTGCTTCTTCTTTCTCAATTTCTCTTTGCAAATGTGTGTTATTTTCTAGCTAGATCTGTTCTGTGTAGGTTCAACACATTTACAACGTGGACCCACTCTAAGCATGCCATGTTTCATCTTGTTTCATGCTTTTCACAAATCTTTTATGCCAATTATAACTTGACACATGTCACCCATAGGAAGGGCCACATGTCATCTCTGTATTTTCACCACATATCACCCCCTGATGCATAGTTGTTGATGATACTCTAGAAGTTTGAAGATTCATAATTTGGGGATATGGGATTTTGTTTTTGTAAGAACCTCCAAATTATGAAGCTCCGAAGCACTGGAGTAATGATACTCAGAAGAGCCTCTTTGAGATTTCGTCAGTTTGACGTTCGGAGGAAATGTTGTGTGGTATAGGAAGAACCTTTGAATATTGAAGTTCTGAATTTCTAGAGCCCCGAAGTCCTGAAGCTTTGGACAATCACATATCAGCTAAGCTCTTGTTCATCGTCATTGGTCATATGATATTTCGGTCAAAATAAAAGGGGGCTAGTGCTTGAATTGTTATTTTCAAAGACAAAATGGGGCTAAAAGAAGGAGTATGTGGTGTTGTGATTTGTACAAACCTACACATAAATATGTAAAGAAGGCTTGTGTACTTTATGAGAGGATCCAACATGGGTCCAAGAGCTAACTCATCTCTGAATAAGGAGAACAATTGTACATGGATTACCTCCCAGGAGGGATAATTTTCAAATATTCATAACTCCCTGCTCAAAAATTAGAATTGAGCATGGCAGAAGGTGTTGGATAGATCTTGAAAAGTAGAATATAACTACTCACCCAGAAAATTAACCTGGGAAAGAAATTTTCAGGAAAATCAGAAGAAAAGAATTTTGATGTATTATGGAATCAGAATTGAGCATAATTTCCTGAATTTGTTAAAGCAATCTACCTAACAAATTTATGTTGGCTGCAGATTTTGCAGAATTATGGGATGAAAATGTATCAGTTCATAATTCATATTCAGGAAATGGAAGAAGGAGAGGGATCCTCCAACCATGATAAAGAGGCCTAAGAAAATAATATTAGAGTTGGTGATGTAGAGACAGAATCCAACAGACATAAAGCCATAGGGGAGAAATAAACATTGATACAAACTGTGAGAATCATGAAAATAGAAGTGCAGGGATACAAAGCAGAAAATGAGAGGTTGATGAGAGAGAAAAGTGAGATAAATT
This sequence comes from Picea engelmannii, assembly GCA_009831015.1. Classification (NCBI taxonomy): domain Eukaryota; kingdom Viridiplantae; phylum Streptophyta; class Pinopsida; order Pinales; family Pinaceae; genus Picea; species Picea engelmannii. The sequence continues at coordinate 565,802 of ML783372.1, read as the reverse complement.
ATTGAATGATGCAGATCTTAAATTAGTTGTAGATTCAAACAAAGAGGGGATCAAACTCAAAACAAGAGGAAGAAGGCATGTATCATGAAAGAAGAGATGATCATGGTAGATTTGATATTCAACAAGTGCTAGTAGGACTCATAGACATCACTCACCTCCCTACTCAACAAGGAAGTTTTATGCATCTGAATATTCCATAAGTAGTCTAGAGGTGTCTCCTGTTAGGAACCAAGGAAGACGACATGAATTGGATAATTTGCAAGGAGAGATGAGGAATCTTAAGCCACCATCCTTTGATGGTGAGAGAGAAAGGGAAGATGATGTCGATGCATGGTTTCCTGGAATCAGGAGATATTTTCAATTTCATAACTACTCATCAAACCTAGAAGCCATGATTTTCACATACCATTTACATGGGAAAGTTGTTATGTGGTGGGACTAGTTCAAGAAGTATTTTTAGAAGGACTACCTATCAGATCACTTCTATGAAAATAAAATGAAAGAGTTATTTGAACTTAGGTTGGGAAGCGCAACCATGGAAGAGTATGAGAAGAAGTTCTTGGGGTTGTTAAAGTATGTAGGGTTCATAAATAATGAGAAGGTGAAAATACATAGGTTTTTCAGTGGAATGCCATCCTTTTATAAAGAAAATATTTAGTATGATGAGACCAAGGCCTTGACTGAGACTATTAGGAAGGCTAAGTACCTATATAATCAAGGCCAAGGCAGAGAATCCATGTAGAAAACTTAGAAGGATAAGAAGAAGGAGAAGTCTTATCAGAGGAAGAAGGGATTAAAACCTCTTTTCAACAGAATTGAACCTAATAAAAATAATCAAGACCAGTATGATAAGGATGAATCCAATAAATAAGAATCCTTGGGAAAAAGAGGAAGACTACCAATCCAGTGTTGGGGATGCAAATAATATCACCTATACAAGGATTTCCCACACAGAAAGAATAGAGTGAAGACTGTGCACAACATCCAAGAGGATACAACATTAGAAGACATGGGAAGGATTTATGTAGCCTTAGATGATTTTCATGTAGAGTACCAATCCAATATGATCGAGGTGGAAGGTAAGATCATAAATCAACATGTTGCTATTTTAATTGACTTAGGAGCAAGTCATTGTTACATTTATCCTAAATAGTGGATAGATTACATTTGGAGAAAAGTAAGCTTGGTCCAACTACCACTAGAACCAAAAGAAGAATCCATGATATGGTCATAGATTGTTCCCTAAGTCTTAATGGTGTGAATACTAATGTTGATCTAAATATTATACCATTGGGATCTTATGATATTCTAATAGGAATGGATTGGTTGGACAAGCATCATGTTGTCCTAGATTTTCATAGCAAGATGTTTACATGTCTTGATGGATATGGAAAACATAGCACTGTGAAAGGAGTTCCAAGACCCATCTCTATAAGGGATATTTCAGCCTTATAGTTGAAGAGATGTCTTAGAAAAGGATGTCAATTGTATGTAGCCCATGTGGAGGAGCCAAAAAATACAAAGGGGCCAAGCCTTGAAGATTTCTCGGTACTAAAAGAATTTGAATATGTATTTGAAGAAATACCAGGGTTGCCACTAAAGAGGAAAAAATATTTCTCCATTTATTTAGTTCCATGAGTGGCCCCGATGTCAAAAACACCTTAAATAATGAGTAGACTAGAGTTAAAAGAATGAGAAATGCACTTGGAAGAATTTTTGAAGAAAGAATACATACATTCAAGTGTTTCACCTTGGGGAGCACTAGTACTCTTTGTCAAAAAGAAGGATGGAACTTTGAGGCTATGTATTGAGTTTTGAGAGATGAATAAATCGACTATAAAGAACAAGTAAACTCTACCCATAATTGATGACCTCTTGGATCAGCTAAGAGGATAAAATATATTTTCAAAGATATACTTGAGGTCAGAGTACCATCAGGTAAGAATAAAATAAGAAGACATCCATAAGAGAGCCTTTAGAACCAAGTATGGGAATTATGAATTGGTAGTGGTGCCTTAAGAATTGTATAATGCACCAACTATATTTATGTGCTTAATGAATGGCATATTCATAAATTACTTGTACAAGTTTGTCAAAGCATTCCTCGACGACATACTTGTATATTATAAGTCAGAAAAAGATCATGAACATCACCTAATATTGGTATTACAAGTGTTGAGGGACCATTAGTTGTATGCCAATCTTAATAAGTGTTATTTTTACCAAGAACATATCCATTACTTGGGACACATTATTTTAGAACAAGATATAGCAGTGGAACCATAGAATATTGAATCCATTAGAGGATGGCCAACACCCAGGAATGTTTCAGACGTTAGATACTTTATGGGATTATCTAGTTACTACAAAAGATTTATGTAAGGGTTCTCTAAGATTTCTCATCCCATCACTTCTTTGCAAAAGAAGGGAATTAAATTTGAATGGACATCTGAGTGTGAAGACAACTTTAATTTGTTGAAATAATTACTTACTAGTGCACCTGTTCTAAGGATTGCTGACCAAAATTAAAGTTTTGTGGTATGTACATATGCATGCAGGGAATGCCTTGGTGTATTCCTCACTCAAAATGGACATGCCATTGGTTATGAGTACAAAAATATTAAATAACATGAGAGGAAATATGCCACACATGACTTGGAACTCGATGCCATTGTTCACGCATTAAATATGTGGAGGAATTATCTCATGGGAAAGAAATTTGAATTAAGAATAGACCAAAGTTGTCTGAAGTATCTTTTTGAACATCCAACTTTGAATTCCAGGCAGACAACATGACTTGAATTTTTAAGTGAATACGATTTTGATATTAAGCATATCAAAGGAAAGTAAAATAAAGTTGTTGATGCACTTAGTATAAGAATACATCTCATGCATGCTACATATGTTAGTATGCATCAGTCGGATTTAAAGAGAAAATTTTTAGATGTTGTTGTCACAAATCAGCATTACCTAAAGGTAAAATAAAGCTTACAGCAAGAAAATGTACAACAGAAAATGAAAGAGTGTGAGATGAAGGAAGATGGATTACTTATGCATAAAAATAGAATTTATGTTCCTAGTTCTCGAGAACTCATAAATTTGGTATTAAAAGAAATGCATAATGTTCCATATGTTGGACATTTGGTTACCAAAAAACAATTGCATTAATAAGAAGCCAATTCTTTTGGCTAGGAATGAAAAAGGATGTTGTTGATTACATCATCAGATGTATGGAATGTCAAACACTGAAGGCTGAGCATAGGCACTAGGGATGATTTTAAGGATGAAAATTTATTTTAAAATGTAGAAACCTTGGTGAATATTACTAATCCTTCATATGACAACTATAAATGTTTGGCGATATTTTTTTTTAAATATTCAAATTTCTAAGTTTTTATATAGTTTTTATAAAATTTTGGCAATTTTTAAGGTAAAATAATTTTATCCTATAGAATTTGGGCGAATCATTTTTAAAATAACGAATATCGTTTTTGGAAAAACCATGGAAAAATATCCCATGAGAAAAATTTAGCCCCTAAAATCATCTCTTATTAGGCACCCAATGGGTTTTCTACAACCCTTACTAATTCCAGAGAAGAAGTGGGAAGTTGTAACCATTGAATTTATAACAAAATTTCCTAGGACAACAAGACAACATGATTCGATCATGGTAGTGGTTGATAAATTGACAAATGCTACTCATTTTGTTCCTGTGAAAACAACTCACACAACAACCAATATTGCAAAACTTTACATGAGGGAGATTTCTAGGTTGCATGGGATACCTAGGACAATTATATCGGACATAGACACCAAGTTTACTTCAAATTTATGGAGGGTATTATTTAAAGGATTTGGTACAAATATAAACTTTATCACAACATACCATCCATAGTCGCATGGGCAGACATAGAGAGTGAACTGAGTAATTGAAGACATGTTGAGAATGTATGTGATGGATAAGCCAAGACATCTAAGTGGGAAGAGTACTTGCACCTGGTTGAGTTTGCCTATAATAATGGGTATCAAGCTTCATTGAAAATGATCCCATTTGAAGTGTTCTATGGAAGAAAATGCAATACTCCAGTGAGTTGGGACAACCCAATAGACAGAGTGGTACATGGGTCAAAATTTCTCAAGGATATGGAAGACCAGATGGTTCAGATTAAGAAAATTTAAAGGCATCTCAAGATAGACAGAAAATTTATGTAGATAAGAGAAGGACAACTAGACAATTTAAAGTAGGGGAGCATGTGCTTTTAAAATTGAATCCTAAGAAGAGATATTTAAAGTTAGGTAGTTGTACAAAGCTAGTAGCCAGATTCTATGGTCCATTTGAGGTATTGGAAAGAATAGGTCCAAGTGCATACATGCTTTCATTGCCTTCTTCCATGAATGTGAATAATGTATTTCATGTCTCTTTTCTAAAAAATATGTACATGATCCCAACCATGTTATTCATTCACATCTGATTCAGGTAGAGATAGAGGGAGACTTTCGGGTCCAACCAACATGAATATTGGATAGAAAAGTCAAAATGATCTGGAATCGAGTTATAGAGATGGTAAAAGTCCAGTGGACCTACTATGGTCCTGAAGATGCTACCTAGGAGCATGAAGATTCCATGTGGGCGGAGTACCCACAACTTTTTGAATAAATTTTGAGATTTTGATCTTTGTCTTGTATATGCACCGAGGACATTGCAAAAATAAGGGGGAGGGGATGTAACACCCTGGGTTTTGAGCCTCGTATTAAGTATTGTATTTTGTTAAGTTATGAAAGGCCAGAGTGCCTAAACAATTAGTAAGAGGCCAATGTCCCTAGGAAAAATGTAATGTTTTGATCATTATTAATATAAAACACATCACTAGTTTCTAGACAGATAAGGACAAGAGTTATAGGGGGCTATGATTCCACAAGAGAAAGGGCTTGAGGGGATAAGGACTTATTTTATATTTTATTTACCCATTATTGTATTAAGGGAGAATAATAGTTACATGACCTTCTCGGGGGGAGGCCAAGTGGTTCCTTAATTCCAAGAATTACATAAACCCATCCTTGGTCTGTTTGGGGGTTTCTCACTCCCATTCTCATTCTTTTTCTACTGTTGGTTTATTTTGTTTCACTCATTAACTCATTCGCTCAATTGATCGTTGCTCACACCTTTCATTCTTTCACCCACTCATCTTTCCTCATTCATGTCTTGGCTTGGGAAAGGAAAACGAACTGTTGAAGAGAATCCATCGTATTTTTGGATGTAGAGACTACTCATGTAATTCAACCATGAATTAAGACCTACATGTCTTAGATTCTTTGGTTTGTTCCTAGTCTTTCTCACAACTGCGAGTTTTGAGAGTCCCAACATGGAGATTTTGGACCATCTGCATTAGAGCCCTGGAAGGAGATGGACAACCCAAGGGACTGTGTGGTAGAGAAGGGGGTTTCCATTCTCTTATTTTTTGCAAGGTAGGTAGAAGAGAGATGGTGTACTTGGAATTTTGTGGGTGTAGATAATCCTATGAGAGATTGAGTGATGATTGGTTTGGGAATCCGAGTGACACTTTTGAACCATCCTTGTGGATTCATAGCCCTGTCTCGGGGATGACACTATTGTTGAGACTTGAAACATCAATGTCTACAGTTGGGTGGAACGTCCTTGGTCTGCATCTAGTTAGTGTCTTGTTTTAGAAAATATAAGTGCTCTCTATTATGGTTCTTTACCTGTGTATCTTTATTCCCGCTTTGTATTTAATTATATATGAATTTCTCATCTATAATATCCATGCTTGTTGGTTATTTTTGTGCATTTTTTATGGTTCATTTATTTTATGTTTAGCATGAATCTTGATCAATGCATTTGGACTTAGTCCAGAGGTCGAATTAGTCTAGAAGGGGACTTGAAGTTAGTGTGCCCAACTTGTGGCTGGTTGGGTACGTTACATGAGCAATCTTTAAATTTTGCTTTATGTTTGACATATTCTCTTCTATTTCCTTGAGTAATTTTGGCACATCCACTTCTCTATATTCTATGTTGTCCCAACTTACAGGTGTGTTCCACCTTATTCCATAAAATGCCTCAAATGGTCTCATATTTAGAGATGCTTGGTACCCATTGTTATAAGCAAACTCTACTAAGTGTAGGTAATATTCCCATTTTTATGGTTTATCCATCACATACATCCTCAACATATCCTCAATCACTTGATTCACCCTCTTTGTTTTTCCATCAGATTATGGATGATAAGTTGTGCTAAAATTCAAATTTGTTCCAAATCCTTTAAATAATCCTTTCTAGAAATTTGAAGTAAACTTTGGATCTCTGTCAGACACAATTGTCTTGGGTATACCATGAAATCGAGAAATTTCCCTCATATAAATATCAACAATGTTGTTTTCCTTGTGAATGAGCTTTACTGGAATAAAATGGGTAGCTTTAGTAAGCTTTTCCACCACTACCATGATAGAATCATGCTGCTTGTTTGTTTTGGTAAGTTTGGTGATGAAATCCATTGTTACCACTTCCCATTTCCACTCAGGAATGGTTAATGGCTACAACAAACCAACTGGGTTTCTATGATAAGCCTTGACCTTTTGACACTCCAAACATTTGGAAATGTACTCAAGAACTTCTTTCTTCATGCTTGGCCAATATTATTATCTCTTGATAGCTGCAATAGTCTTTTGATGCCCTGGGTGTCCAACATAAGGTACGTGATGCATTTATATGAATATCATATTTTTCAATTTCTGGGAATTTGGTACATAAATTCTTCCTTTGTACATGAGAATTTTGTCATTCCCCAACTTGTATTTTTCACTTTTCTATTGCAAAATACCTTGTTGTAATTTTGTTACTATTTCCATGTATTGCAATTATGATTTTGCAACCTCCAATATTCTGTCTTTCAAATTTGATTGGTACATAATAATGGTTGTAGCATGAAACTCATGCACTCTTATGTTAAGTGCATCAACTACCTTGTTCTCTTTCCCTTTTATTCGCTTTATATCAGTCATATTCACTGAGAAATTCCAACCACCTTCTCTTCCTGACATTTAGAGTTGGTTGTTGAAATAAATATTTTAGACCATTATGGTTTGTCCTAAACTCAAACCTTTTTCCCATGAGGTAGTGCCTCCACTTCTTCAAGGCATGCACTATGGATTCCAACTCCAAATAATGAGTAGCATAATTCCTTGCATGATCCTTCAACTTCCTTGATTCATAACATACAACATGCCCATTTTGACTGAGGACTCCACCAAGTCCTTCTTTACATGCATCTATGCATAAAATGAATTTTTCATTTGGATAAAACATCCTTAGTGTTAAAGCACTAGTTAATAAATTCTTCAAGTGTTGGAAAATCTTTTCACAATCCAATGTCCACTGAAGCTTCACTCCCTTCTTTTGCAAGGAAGTGATCGAGTGTGTAATCTTTGAGAATCCTGCAATATATCTTGTGTAGTAGTATGCAAGGCCCATGAATGATCTAACTTCTGTCACATTGTTAGGTGTTGACCATCCTCTAATGGCCTCAATATTTTTCAGGATCCATTGCTATCCCTTCCTCTCATATGATATGCCCCAAATAATGAATTTGGTTCTGATAAAATGAACACTTGCTCAATTTTGCATACAAATGATGCTCTCTTAATACCTATAGTGCCATCCTCAAATGTTTCTCATGTTCTTCTTTTGAATTAGAATATATAATAATGTCATCCAAAAAGACAATGAAAAACTTATCTAAGTATTCTCTAAAAATACCATTCATTAAACACATGAAGAAAGATGGTGCATTTGATAACCCAAATGGCACCACTGTGAACTCATAATGCCCATACCTTGTTTTGAAAGAATTATTGTTGGCATATTCTTCTTTAATTATTACCTGATGATAACTTGACCTGAGATCAATCTTGGAGAATATTTTTTAATTCTTTAACTGATCAAAGAGGTCATCGATCCTTGGAAAATGATACTTATTCTTTACAGTTACTTTGTTCAACTTCTTGAAGTCAATACAAAGTCTCAATGGTCCATCCTTCTTCTTTCATAAATAAAACTGGAGCACCCTAAGATGACACAATTAGGCGTATATACCCCTTCCTCAGAATCTCTTCATGTTGTATTTGCAACTCCTTTAATTCTGGTGTACTCATCATGTAAGGTGTCTTGGATACTGGAGCTTCTCCAGGCATCAGATTGATGGAGAAATCAATATATTTTTTAGGAGATAATCCTGGCATTTATTTAAATACATCCTCAAACTCTTTTAGGGATGCATAAACTTCAATACTTGACACCTTATCCTTAAGTGTTTCTTCCATATGAGCTGCAAATATTTGACACCCTTTTCTGAAACTTTTCTTCAGCTGCAATGCTGATATTTCTCCGATAGATACTACAATGGGAATTCCCTGTATTGTCCTTAGGTTCCCTTCTTCATCCAGGAAAGTAAATTCCTTATTATGACAATATAGGATAGCATGGTGTTGGTCCAACCAATCCATACCAATTAGAAAGTCATAGGAACCTAAAGGAAATGTGTTCAAATATTCCTTGGTGCTCAGTCCACTCATGTCCATTGAACGTGACTTAACCATCTCATTAACTTTTATTTTGGCTCCGATATCTAGCTACACCAACCAAGCTTTTCCATTCTTGCTTCTTGGAAAATGAAATCTTTCCACCATCTTAGGATCTATATAACTATGAATATATCCTGAATCAATTAAAATAAAAATGGTTTGGTTGTTGATCATACCTTCCACTTCAATCATATGTGAATGAAACTCATCTTTCTTGTTTTCCAGGGATGCATAGATCCTAGGTACATTTCTTCCCATGTCCTCCATTGTTTAAACTTGTTGTACATTGTGAAAAACTATCACTTTTTTTACCTCTGTGAGGACAATATCTATACTTATGATCTCCCATACAACCCCAACATTGAATGGGTGGATGCCTTGGCCTTTTCCCTCTTGCCTCAATCTCTCTGGGTTCTCTAGAAGCTGGTTGTCCTTGAGGATTATTTCTGAATAATGTTGGCTTAGTCCCCTTCTTCCTCTGTTCCATATTGTATTTCTTCTTGTCTTCCCAAAATTTTTGGAAAGTTGGCCTTCCTTTATGATGATCATAAAGGAATTTATCTCTCCTTAACCATATCATCCTTGATGAAAGAGACATAATTTAGAAGTTCCAAAAACCTTATTTCATATTTGTCTATGGTCATACTCCCTATCTTGAGTTGAAAGAACTCCTTCATTGTCTTTTCATAGTTTCTCTTCGTCAAGTATTTCTTTTGAAAATAATTCTTGAATTCCTTCCAAGTAACATTTTTATCTTTAAAGTGCTGCAACTACACAATTTGGTCCCACTACATGGATGCCTTTCCCTTGAGATGATAGATGGAAATTCTTCCTTTTGCGTGTGAAGAGTAATTATGTAATTTAAAATACTTCCTCATGCCTAGAATCCATGTCTCTGCATCTTCATATTTCTTGTGCTTGCCATGAAATGTAGGAGGTTTGATTTTATTCATTTCTCCTTGTAGTTCATCCACCCCATACCTCTTCTTATGGTTTCTGAAAGGGGATGGACTTGATCTATTGGGTTCTCTCCTATTGGAATGCCTCGAGGAGTGATGGTGATGTATACTAACACTTCTTGTTCTTCCTTTCTCAGCAAGAGACTTGTGACTTCCTGATTTGCTTGAGTCATTCTCCTTATCCATATTCTTTTCTATTTTTTCCAAGATCTATATTAACATTATATTCAAGTCCTCCTACTACTCCTTGTCTTTCATAAGACTTTAATTATTAACTTTATAACTTTTGACATCCATTTGAAATTTTTTAACGGTCTCTACCAAGTTCATGCTTTCTTCCTTTCCTTCTCCATGTCCATTTGAGTTTGTAACTTCATTACCCATATGGAAATCCATCCCTTTGATCTCATCTTCCTGGATATAATCCCCTTGTGTATATTCCATGTTTTTTCATTCTATGTTGATCCTATTCTGATCTAGTTGATGTTAACTATGCAAAATTTGAAACCAACATAACTTTGTTAGGTTGATCGCTTTAATAATTTCAGGAAAGTATGCTCATTTATGGTTCCACAATGCATCAGAATTATTTCTTTCATTTTTTCCTGAAAATTTCTTGTCCATAATAGTTGTACATTGTTGTTCAAGGCCTTTCCAACACCTACTTCCATGCTCAATTCTGATTTTTTATTAGAAAGTTTTGGACATTTGAAAATTGTCCTCCCTGGGAGGTGATCCCTATACAAATGTTATTCTTCTTCAGAGATGAAATATCTCTTGGACCCTTCTTGAATCTTATCAAAACATATACCAACCCTCCTTACTCATTTAGGTTTAGGTCCGTGCAAATCAGAACCCTGTGACTCCTTCTTTTATCCCCTTTTCTACCTCAAAGACAATAAAATTTTGGGTGCTAGCCCTTGTTCTTAAGCGGAAAACTAATATGACTGTGGGATAGGACCCGGTTCTTAGCCACTATGTGTTATTCATAGCTCTGGGACTTTGGATTTCACCTTCATCACTCCTCATTTCCCCTAAATGCGGAATTGGAAAACTCTTAAATGGTACTTCTTCGGAGCTTTGGGGCTCTGGTGCTTCGGAGCTTCATGCTTCATAGGTTCTTCCTACACCATACAACATTTTCTCTGAACGTCGAAGTGGCTAACTCTCTGAAATATGCTTCTTCATATTTTCAGGACTCTGATTCTCTAGAGCTTTGAGATTTGGAGGATTTTTCAACACAACCCAACATTTCCTTTGAACGCCGAACTAGAAAACTACTCTGGCGATCATAGGCTCTGGAGCTTCAGGATTTTAAAAACCTTACCACAACATACACCAATCCCCCCGAACTTTGAATTTCATAACTCCCAGGGTCTCATCAACAACTACACACCATGGGGTGCTACGTGGAAAAAATATGGAGATGACATGTGTCCCAATATATGGGTGACACGTGTCCAGTTCTGATTGGCACATAATATCTATGAAAATATTTAATTAGGATGACACGTGGCTCGCATCATATGTTTCCACGTCACCCTAGGTGATGTCAGCATGCCATGTCACTCTGGTGCTTTGGGACTTCGGGACTCTGGGATTTGGAGGATCTTTCACCAAAACACTTCAAAACTCCAAAATGTTGAAATAGCGAATATCGCGAACCATCTCTCTCTGGAGATTTACTACTTTGAAGCTATGTAACTTTGGGATTCAGATAACTTCTCAGCATAACAAAACAAATATTCCGAATGCCTAACTTTTGAACTCCCAAACAATTCCACGTCACCCCAAATGATGTCAACATACCACGTAACTCCGATGCTTTGGGAATTCTAAAATTTGGGCTTTAGAAGATTTCACACCAACATACTTTAAAACTCTTGAACACCGAATTTCCAAACTCCTGAACAAATGTTCCCTGGAGCTTCGGGACTCTGGCGCTCTGTGACTTCAGAACTTCGGTCTTCAGAGAACTTCCAAACATAACACTATTAAACTCCTGAATGTAAAAATTATGAATACTCCCTAATATGCATACATGTGTCCTCAAACACGAATGGTCCAGATTGGATCTAAAATTTAGAACTTTGGGAAAAACTCCCCTCTGCGCAACCACAACCAAATTCTGCCAGAGTGTCGAATTTTCGAACCACTCGGAGGTCCTAGGGATAATCTGACAGTCGGTACTCGTTCACGTGATCTACGGCGTAGATTCACTCTGGGACTTTAGAGCTTCAAGGATTTTTCCTCCTTTTCAACAAGGGCTTAAAAACTTTCAAAGAAACGAAGTCCAAAGGACTTGAGGGGTTAATTGTCACGCTACTTTTCTAGATCTGACGACTATGGAGGATTTGGTCCCCTCTTGAGCATATCTCGTCTGTCTCCTTCTCACAAGTATATTTATCTTATTTTGGTGACTTAAAGAAGCCACATGTGCACTCCTTGTGCTTGAAATCTGACCAATTCCAGGTCATAATTTTCTTGAATCAGATATTAATTATGTCAATTTCATGACTTGGTCGATTTCTTCAAATTTTCCAATAATTTTAACCACAAAAATTGGGGCTTTTGCCGAATTTCCTGCAATTGAATCAATTTGACTTTCTTAGTCCATCTAGGCTCAGTGTTGAAAACCAAATCTTTGATACCAAATTGTAACATCCCCGACCACCGAGGTTAGGCCATGCCACTTTAAAAACTTCTCATGCTCTGATACCAAAATTGAAACATACCCAGCCACCCAAGATGAGCCATGCTACTCCATAAAAAAATTAATTTTTGTCTATATATATATATATATATACTTTAAGTAGGAAAATATATTCTTTAAATACATAGGTTCATGCAAAAATAACAATAAACATATACATGAAACCTACACATGTAAAAACTAATAAACGTAAACACATGTATAAATACACATCATGTAAATTAACACACAATTGATAATTATCTTTGAACAAGACCACCAACTATGTGCATACCTTCCACAATCCTCCCAGCTTTAGACCACATTGCTCAAAACTCTCAGCAGTGGGTCACCCCTGAGCTGGGGCTAAACTCCACCCAAGTAAATGGATTTCTGACCAGGCTGAGGCAACACAGACAACAAGAAGGATTTCATCCCAAGTTCCAACTCAAACTAACATCCTACAACCTCTCATTCCCCACATGCTTGTCCCGCCCCAGGAAGTGTACCCCATCTCTACTTAACAATCCTTCAACTACCCCACTTCCCTTAACAATCCTTCCAGGGCTTCAACAACAGGATGGACAAGAAGTCTCAGAGCACTATAGCTGCAATTGGGCTCCTTCAGGAAATCACTTCTCCAACAATTATCTCACCTGGGAGAGTTTCTCATAGGCTTGAAAACCTGCATCTTCAATCCATGTTCATGGCAACCCACCTCTTCAATCCATCTCTTAAGTCAACCAGGTACAGGTTCAGGTGAAGGCTAGAACTGAATTCAGGTATGGAACAAATGATGGCAACAACCACATCCAAGTGAGGAACAATATGAGCTCAGGTAAGGTACAATATGTCTCAGGTAAGGAATAAGTGTGATGTTCCTAACATGAAGGTATGGTTATTACTCCAGTCCTGTGTGCAAGAGGGAGAGGTTGAGTGATGGAGAGAAAACAGGTTGAGCCATGAATGAGCTGGTGAATGGGAATAATGGATTCCTACATGAATGGCTCAGCGAGTCCTTGGGCAATGGGATAATTTCCCCTACCTTTATTTCCATGCACCCTTGATGACACATGTCTCTCAAGGAGCTTGGTTCTCTCCACTTGTAATTCATTCTCTTTTCCATAAGAACTTAGGATAAAATAATTATCCTCACATAGTCTTTTAAGAATAATATTATAATATTCCCTTGGAGATAATCCCTCTATATTATCCCATTTCCTAGGCTCTTATCCCCCCCCTTTCCCTTCCTACTCAATATTAGTCCCCCATACACTTTTATCATGGTTGGTCTACAGGCATCGAAGTATTTTATTAATTATATGAGTGTTTACATATACAAAAATAGGCTCGTTGGCCTTTAACATCTAGGCTCTTTGGCCTAATCATCACATAATCCTTCTTGCTTGTAATAACCTGTCTCTCCAACATATAAAACATATTTACATTTACAATTGGGGCTTAGTTTGGGGGTATTACACAACTGGTGGATTGGACAGTCCAAATGGCACCACTACAGATTCATAATGCCCATATCTGGTTCTAAATGATGTTTTCTTCCTTGATTCTTACCTGATGGTAACCTGATCTCAAGTCTATCTTTGAAAATATATTTTCCCCTCTTAGCTGATCAAAGAGGTCATCAATTTTGGGTAGAGGGTACTTGTTGGAAAATGTTTAACAGGTAGCATATGCTTGTCATTAATGGAAAGTACAGCAATGAAGATGGCATGAGTACAGGAAGAATGTAACAGATGGGCACCAGAAGTAGGTTGGGAAGATGCTGCAGAGAAAGCTCGATAAGATCAGAAGAGATAGTGTAGAGGATGGTTGGCATGCTTTATAGGCAGTATGTGCTTGTCATTGATGGCAGGATCAGAGTGTGCATCGATGGAAAAACAGGAACAAAGTAAGCTCAGGAGGTATTAGTGTAGAGTTGAATGCAGTGCATAGGTGCGCACCAGGGATGAGGTTAACTCATGACTAAATATCAAGGGAGATAGCATACTTAGGATCACAGGCAGATCAAAGGTCGAGGCCTTTGACACTTATAAATTCTTCCAAGTAAGGAGGATGCGTAATCTTGGAGGAGAAGCATCAGTTATCGTTGGATCCCATCCCAAATTCCTGATGACCGTCAGATCTCAATGTAGACAAGAGGAGCATGCAGATATGGAGAATAGATATCGGGAGTGAGATCCGAGTGCAGGGTCCGACCACCGTTGGATCAAGGAGAACCTGCACGCTCTTTAAAGTGCAAGGAGTAGAGGGTTCAAAAAATAATGAAAGAAGGAGGACCGTCCATCTTCAGGCAGGACACGTGGACACAGATCAACATTTCACTGACTGGAGAGTCAAAGGAACGGGGTTTCCTAACCTCTTGAAATCGCGAAATGCGAAATCACGACTTAACCACAATCGTCAGATCAAGATGTGATCTACACCATTGATCCAACTCCATATCCAAGTTTCGTGGATCGAGAGTTGGAGATGTCAAGTAATATCAATCACAAGAATCCCAAAATCGCGATATGAGAAATCGCGACATAATCTGAGCCGTCAGATCAAGGTTTGATATGGACCATTGATCTCAGTCCATTTTGGTGTTTCGAGGATTGAGTGTTGGAGATGTCAAATAATATTGACCACAGGAATCCTGATATCGCGATATGCAAAATCATGACTTAATCGCAACCGTCAGATCAAGATCAGATATGGACCGTTGATCTAACTCCATATCGGAGTTTCGCGAGTCATGACATGGAGAGGAAAAGAAAACAATGCAGTAATCGCGATATGCGAAATTGCGATTCAATCACAGCCATTGAACCAAGATCAGATCTGGACCATGGAATCATAGGACATGTGGCAAGCAATCGAAATTTCGCTGACTTGGGGTCAACGGAGCATAGTGTTGAAATTCACGAAATGAGAAATCGTGAAAGCGCCTTATGCATAAGGCTGTGGTCATAGCCCTTGGTCATGAGAAGGGAAGGAGTTAGTCCAGATAAGCTCCATTTCGGGGTTTCGAAGATTGCGACTTGGAGAGTCGAGATGCCTCATCTCCAGATTCATGAAACGCAAATTCGTGAAAAGCACTTTAAGCATAAGTGCTTGGTCATGGCCATGGTCATATAGAGGGAGGATCTAGCATAGAAAAACTCTGTATCGAATATTCGGAGATCGCGACATGAATTATCGAGACACTTGGGCAAAGGAATGCTAAAATTCTGAAACCCAATTTAAAGGAAAGATTAATAAATTTCATCCAACGACACAGATAAACCTGAAGGAGATTGGAGGGCTACTGATGCATGACACAGTGAAACTGCTAGAAACCATTGATGTCATATGCTAGAGAATTCGAAGAGACCTCTGTGTGATCGCTAGAGGAGATGAAGAGTCTCCAATCTTCGTCCAGTGAAGGAAGACTATTCTTAGAAGGGATTGACAGATGGATGAGCATTGAAGCCTGTAGTTGAAACAAAGAGGGTGAGCTCAACTGTAACAGAGAAGACGAAGAGTCTCAACTTCCAGAGAGAAAAAGGAAGATTAGAATAACACCTAGTTATGATAGACACATGGGTTGAACCACCAGAGAAGCTGAAGAGTCACGATGATGATCAGACAGAGCACTCGAGTTGTGGAGGAATTTGGTGCGGAGTGAGCATGCAGAGGCATTGCACGCATTGCATACAGAAATAGCACAGAAGCTATATGTACATGGGAATAGAGAGGAGATGAGGTTGTTATTGTTGAAGGTGATTCATGCATAAAGAAGGAGGAGAGTGCAACAGCTGAATGGGAGAGAAGAGAAACTGTGCAGTGAATGGACATGGCGCACAGAGGATAAAACACAGAAGAACAGACAACGCAAGTCATGTGTGCAGAAAGGCAGTGTGGCAGACAGAGAATCGAGATGCAACAGAACAGTGATGAGTCTGGTAAGAAATTGTTGAACATTATATCACTGTAATAAGTTTCAGTAGAAAAGATGTATATTTCAGGGTGGTTGGGAGGTGCTAGGGAGGACTGTTGTCCTTAGAGGTTCAAGTGGGTGCCTGAACACAGGGAGTTGTAGCTTCCATCTGGTTGCAGCCAGAGAAACCAAGGTGGAAGGGTGGTGCAAGGGAGAACTCTTGTTCTCTGTTATACAGGTTGGTGCCTGTATGATTGGAAGTTGGTGCTTCCAACCAGTTGGTGCTGAAAACAACCAGGGAGTTGGTGCTTCCTTCTAGTTGGTGCTAGAGAAACCAGGGAGTTGGTGCTTCCTTCTAGTGGGTGCTAGAGAAAACAGAGAGTTGGTTCTCTCAGCAAGTTGCATCTTGCAAAATAGAGGTTGTAGCCTCATTATGAGTTTGTGCTCATATGTATGATAATGTAAAGAATGTAACTATTACTTATCATATAAAGAAAAAGAGGTTTTTACCCTGTATGGGTTTCCTCATGAAATATCTGTCTCTGTGTTTCTCATATATGTGACTGATGCTGAATGTGCCATTAGTTTATTTCTCTACATTATTGTGATCATCATTCAGTGCTTCTGCAAAGAGTTTAAAAGAACCATAATTGTTTAAGCACGGTAACAACTGATTCACCCCCCTCTCAGTTGTCCAACAATTAGTATCAGAGCTAGCCCCCTTTTTATCTAAGGGTAGATCCTAGAGCTTAAACATGACAATCCATGGAGGGACTTCAGTCACTAGGCCTCCTCTATTTGATGGAACAAATTTTTTCTTCTAGAAGGTTAGAATGAGAACATACCTAATGGCCTTAGGAGATGATGTCTGGGATGTAGTAGAGACTGGATACATAAAGCCTGTTGTGATAGCTTCCAAAGATGATAAGTTAGAATTTAGCTTTAATGCTAAGGGAATGAATGTTATCTTGAATGGACTTGCAGAAGCTGAGTTTGTGAAGGTGATGCATCTTCAAACTGCTAAGGAAATGTAGGACAAACTCATTAACAGTTATGAAGGTAATGAGAAGGTGAAAGATGCCAAGCTTCAAACCTACAGAGTACAGTTTGAAAAGCTACAGATGAAAGAAGATGAAACCATTGGGAATTATTTTCTAAGAGTTGAAGAACTAGTAAAT
>ML783372.1:502866-545817 GCA_009831015.1 Picea engelmannii | reverse complement strand
ATGATAATGTAAAGAATGTAACTATTACTTATCATATAAAGAAAAAGAGGTTTTTACCCTGTATGGGTTTCCTCATGAAATATCTGTCTCTGTGTTTCTCATATATGTGACTGATGCTGAATGTGCCATTAGTTTATTTCTCTGCATTATTGTGATCATCATTCATTGCTTCTGCAAAGAGTTTAAAAGAACCATAATTGTTTAAGCACGGTAACAACTGATTCACCCCCCCTCTCAGTTGTCCAACAATACTTGTTCTTTAGAGTGGATTTATTCAACTGTTGAAAATCAATACACAGCCTCAACGTTCCATCCTTCTTTTTGACAAAGAGTATTGGTTCTCCCCAAGGTGAAACACTTAGACGTATGTACCCTTTCTTCAACAATTCTTCCAACTGCATTTGTAATTCTTTTAATTATGGTGTACTCATTCTGTAAGTTTTTTTTTATACCAGAGAAACTCCTAGCATTAAATCAATAGAGAAATCTATCTCCCTCTTTGGTGGCAACCCGATTGTTTCTTGGAATACATCTTTAAATTCTTGTAGTAAATAAAATTATTCAAGGCTTGGCCCCTTTTTCTTTTCTGTCTCTTCCACATGGGATGCATACAATTGGCATCCTTTTATGAAACATATCTTCAAATGTAAGGATGAAATCTCCCTTATAGATATAGGTATTGGAACTCCTTTCATAGTGATATGTTTTCTTTATTCATCAAGACATGTAAATGTCTTGTTATGAAAATCTAGGACAAGATGTTGTTTTTCCAACCAATCCATTCCAATTAGAATATCATAAGACCTCAATGGTATAATATTTAGATCAACATTAGTATTCACACCATTAAGACTTATGTAACAACCTCTTACCATATCATTGATTCTCCTTTTGGGTTCAAGTGGCTAGTTGAACCAAACTTTACTTTTCAATCTTACTTTTCTCCAAATGTAATCTATCCACTATTTTAGGATCAATGTAACAATGATTTTCTCTTGAATCAATTAAAATAGAAACATGTTGATTACTAATATTACATTCAACCTCGATCATATTGGATTGGTACTCTGCTTTTCAATCATCTAAGGTTGTATATATTCTTCCCATGTCTTCCACTATTGTATCCTCTTGGATGTTGTGCATGGTCTTCACTTTTTCTTTTCTATGAGGGAAATCCTTGTAAAAATGATGTTTTTTGCATCCCCAACATTGGATTGGTGGTCTTCCCCTTTTTCCAAAGGATTATTCTCTCTTGGATTCATCCTTAGAATATTGGTTGGGTTGATTATTATTTGGCCTATTTCTATTGAAAGGAAGTTTGAATCCTTTCTTTCTTTGGTCAGACTTCTCCTTCTTCTTATTCTTCCAAGATTTCTGCAAAGACTATCTTCCCTTTCCTTTCTCATACAGGTACTTATCCTTTCTAATGGTCTCAGTCAAAGTCCTAGGCTCATCATATTGAATATTTTCCTTATAAAAGGATGGAAGTACACTAAAAAACCTCTGTACTTTCACCTTCTCATATTTTATAAACCCCAGATACTTTATCATCCCCAAGAAATTATTTTCATACCCCTCCATGGTCATACTTCTTATCCTGAGTTCAAAGAACTCCTGCATTTTCTTCTCATAGAAGTTCTCTGAAAGGTACTCCTTCGGAAAAATATTTCTTGAACTAATTCCAAGTGATCCTACTCTCATTAATGTGTTCAACTTGCTTCAGCTGATCCCACCACATAGCATCTTTCCCATGTAAATGGTATGTGGAAAATATGGCTTCTAGGTTTGATGAGTAGTTATGCAATTGAAAATACCTCCAGAGTCCAAGAAACCATGCTTCAACATCATCTTCCCTTTCTCTTTCACCATCAAAGGATGGTGTCTTAAGCTTCCTTAGCTCTCCTTGCAAATTGTCCAATTCATGCCTTGTTCTTTGATCTGGACTACTTATGGAATATTCAGATGCATAAAATTTCCTTGTTGAGTAGGGAGGTTAGTGATGTCTATGAGTTCTACTAGCACTTCCTGAATAACCAACTCTTCTGTGGTCATCTCTTCTTTCATGACATCTTGCCTCTTCGTCCTGTTTTGAGTTTGATCCAATATTTTTTTTCCTCTGCAACTAATTTAAACTTTGCATCATTTGAGCATTTATCTGATTTTGTTATCTTATCAATATCTTTTTGTCTTCTTTGTAACTCTGCACTTCTATTTTCAGGCTTCTCATAGTCTATCAATGTTTCTTTCTTCCCTCTTCTCTTGTGTCCATTGGATTCTTTCTCTGCATTACCAAAACTGATATTTTGACCTTTGACCTCTTTATCATGGCTATAAGCTCCATGTCCTTCTTCCATTTCTTGAATATGAATTCTTATACTGAACTGATATGTTTATAGCCCCTAATTCTGCAAAATGTGCAAGAAACCATTTTGTTAGAATTTTTTTTTTCCAAAAAATGCTACAGGTCCTTTTTCTTCTCAATTCATGAAGAAATTTATGATAATTCTCTGAACTATAAAAATTTCATGTTATTATCCTATGAATCATCTTTCCAATGACTATAATCTTTCACCAATTTGATATCTGAGCTGAAATTTATGGTTTTTCGAAAAATAACTTTCAACCCCTTTTCTTTTGTTTTGCAACAGGATCTTGTCAAAATATTCCACAACTCCTTTAACTAGTACATAATTTGAATTTTTCACAGGCTCTTCCTTCAAACCACTTTCCATGTGACCATGGCTCGAAACCATGGGCTTATTCACTCTTTAACACCTTCCTCTATATTCTTCTACACAAGAGCTTGTTCGAACACAATGTCGAAGGGATTGGTTACTTCTAGGCCCTTCACACCTCTAATTGACCCCTTTACCTTATCATGAGATTGACGTTGGGACCAATTCCTCTGGACTTCGGCCTTCAACTATTCTCCCTTTTCAATCTTCTAAATTTGCCTGGAGTAAACTTCATTGAAACCCTTCTATTAGCTCCACTAGCAGATAAGATGGTCGACATTTAATATCCCGTTGACTGGACGGTCCGACCCTATATGGAGGCTTCAATGAGAGAAATTATTGTGACTTAATCAAGCATTGGTATGGATGGTTCTTAATCAGTTCAGGACTTCAACACTATGGGACACTGAAACATTACAATTCTCAATTTGTTCAACTCCCCCCATAGTTTTACCCACATAAACACTTACCCTGTCCTTCCACTGTTTAATCGAATGGTCACGAGGAATCTTGGAGGGTATTATATCAACATCCCACATGAATTTTTTACTCCGAGACTTCGAGACATTACAACTCTCAAGTCATTCCACTTCCTGGGAGTGATATCTATCGAATTACTTACGCCATCTTTCAATTGCTTGTTATAATGGTTGAGAAAGGTCCCAAAGGGATATTAGATCGACGATCTGCATGAATTCATGACTTTGGTATTCAATTTTATTTTCTAGTAGAGACGTTGGACACCCCCAGAGGTGACATTCCCGAAGATGACATGACATGTTGATGTCACCTATGGTGATAGGGACCCATGGCATGTGTGCCACTTGTCACTAAAAATGAACTGGTTGGGGTCCAAAAGGAACTGAATCCAGGTGACACATGCCCCCACACAGTACCCCTTCCAAATTCCATACAACACGTCATCAATCGAACAACTGGTCCACCATTTCTGATCTAGATCTGACGACTTGCATTACACCTTAATTATTCCCTTGATCTAATGGGCGATGGAAATTTAGGACTTCAGTGTTCCAGGACTTCAGGGTTATAGTAGTTATAAAATGGTTTGATTCTCCCGAAGATAAACTTCCCGAAGTGGTCAATGTCGAATGAACCTGACCAATGAATGAGATTTCACTTGAGCCTCCTATAAAATTGGATGGTCAGCGACACTTCGCGACTTCGTCCTTTTTCATGATTCTTCCATGTCTCCCATAATTTCCCATGCGATGAAGTTCCAAAGTTTTCTATCTCTTGCTTGGATTTTATCAATGGTTTTGATCGCTCCCAAGATCCAAAAGGGATGACCATGATTCTACAATCCTTCATAAAGGATCATTGTCTACACGACGCTCTGTATTTTCTGAGATCTCTGTAGCGCTATCTCTCCTGAGATTTAAGATCGCAAGGACATATCCATTTTTAACCATTATACCATGTACACAGTTCCATTCCATACCAGTCTGGTGTTTCAACCTAAAGATTTGATACCAATTTGTAACATACCCAGCCATCCACAGGCTGGGGACGCTACTTCAAGCTCACTTCTTAACTAATTTTGAATTCTGATAAGTTTTTTTATTAATAAAGATGCATGAAATATTCAAATGCATAGATCAAAATTCATGCTACAACATAAAATAAATGAACCATGTGTCATGCACAACAATAACCAACAAGCATGCATATTATAGATACGAATTTCATAGATAAATAAATGCACAACATAAATAAATATACAGGTAAATGAAAACATGATAGAGAGAACTTATCTTTAATGAAATGAATCACCAACTGGCTGCATAATAAGGACATTCCACCCAACCGTAGACAATATTCTTCCAAGTCTCAACAACAATGTCACCCCCGAGCCAGGGCTATGAGTCCACAAGGATGTTTGTAGAGTGTCACTCAACTTCCCAAACCAATCAACACTCAAGCTCTCAAAGGCTACTCAACACACACAAAAATACAAAGTACACCATGTCTCCTTGACCCAGCCTGCAAAACCCAAGACAATGGACCCCCTTCTTTGCGATGCAGTCGCTCAGTTTGTCCACCTCCCTATAGGGCTCCAATGCATCTTCTCAAGAATATTCATTCTAGGAATCTCAGGATTCATAGTTGTGGGAGAAACTTAACGCATTCCAATGCATCTCAGACATGTAGGCATTAATTCATGGCTGGAATACACGAGAATTCATTACATCCAAAAAAACCATGGCTCCTCTCCAACAATTCATTTTTCTTTCCCAAGAAAAAACATGAAAGAGGAATGATGAGTGGGTGAAAGAATGAATGGAGAGAGAAAATAATGAAATGTGTGAACAATGAACAATGAACAATGAACAATGAGCGAGTGAGTGAGTGAATAAGAAGAAGAAGAACTCCCAAACAACCCACAATAAGGGTTTATATATTTACTTTCAAATCAAGAACCACATGGCCTCCCCCAAGAAGCTCATGTAACCACTCCTCTCCATTAAAAAAATTATGGGTACATAAAATATAAACAAATACTTAGTTTCTCAAGCCCCCTCTCTTTTGGAATCATATCCCCCTATAACTCTTTTCCTTGTCCATCTAGTAGCCAATGATGTATTTATTATTAATAATGATCAAAATATTACATTTCCTAGGCACACTAGCCTCTTTTAATTGTTTGGGCACTCTGGCCTTTCATAGATTAACAAAATACATTATTTAATACAGGGCTCAAAATTGGGGTATTACAATTGTCAATTCATGCATAATTAAATAATTCTTGATAATTTAATGTGAGATTATTCACCCTCAACTCATGTCACACTTTCTTGGAGTTGCAGATGTTTTAATTTATTTTAATTAAATAAATTATGCATTTTCCCTCACATCCACAATTAGATCCTAGATTTTCTCCTAGTTGTCCCTTAGTTCCCCAATTTCTCATTTATTGTGTATCCTAACTAATTTACAGTTGGATTTTGATTAGGACTCTTCTCTTGGTTAGGATTTAGAATCTATATAAACTTAAGATTCTAAGTCTATGTTAACAATCCATTCTCATGAAATAATTTATTTATTTATTATTAAAATCATTTTATTAAATTCATGCAATAATGTGCACGTCTTAATTTGTATTCTCCCTTTTCTAGATTTTAATTATTCTAATTTCCCTTAGACCCAATTATATAAAATTTAATTAGGCATAACTATTAGGCTTAGCATTTATTATGTTTTCTAGTTTATAAAATTGTATAATTTATATTCTCTTTTATATTAGTTCTAAGTATTTGTTTTATTCTCTAAGGTATTCTAGATTTTTATTAAATTATTCATGCGACGTGCCCTTCAAGACACACCTACATGATCTAAGGGTGCCACTTTCCATTTGACTTAGTTTCGAAGTTGTCTGATGCTTGGAGTCACACTTGTCAACCTTGTGTGAGACTAAGGGCTTACTGAGGAATAAGGAATCCACATTATTGTGTGCCCCTCAGAAATATTTGTGAGTGACTGTCTCAGTATTCCCTCATGTCATTGTGAACCTCCCAGGAACAAGGTAGTCATTAACCTTTAGTTTAGGTCACGAAAGGAGTGCTAGTAGGATGTGACAAGGATGCTTCCACACCACTCCATCATAAATCTAATATTTTTGTATGACCCCTTTACTCCATATGTGATTCAGATTAGAAAGAATCACCATGTCTTCATCCATTGATAAAATAATATTAATAATCTTATACATGAAATCCATAACTGAAATCATCATTATAATATAGGAATAATAAAATCAAGTACTCATAACAAAGTCAATAGTTCACTCCCTAACTCAATTCGGAGTCCAAGGGGTAATGTTGATGTCATTAACATTCTCATCATGTCATGTCTCATGCACACTCAAGAAACCTCATCATAATACCTATCAATGCTATACATCAATATAATTAACGTATCAAAATTTAAATACTCAAATATGACAATTTGTTTTTTACTCATAACCAAAGAAGTTAATAATAAAGTATCATGTTTTAACCAGATCACTTTCTCGCAAGTGTCCTCAAAGAATAATCAGTGGTATGAAATGTGATCAGTGGAACTGGATGTTAAAACCATGACATAGTCACTTTTTCAAGTTTCATTTCATAATAGTGGGTTCGCAGGTTAGCGAACTCATGAGTGTGGCCCTTTTTCTTTTTCATAAGTTTGTTTTCTTCATCATTGTTTAAATGAACCTTCTCTTATGTGATATACATTTTCCTCTATACTTAGTTTTTTTCTTGATATCTCATGTCACAATGGGTTCACGGGTCTTCAAGTTTTGTAATTCTCCATTATGTGCAAGTCTGACTGACCGATGATAACACTTAGTATTTTTTTCCACTCTCATCATTAAACAATACTTAGTCGACTTTCGAGTCACGACGGGTTCATGGGTTGGAAGAATCGTGGGTTAGTGTTTCCTTTTTCTTCTATGCCTACTTCCCCAGTGTAATGTATGAGTTTCCTTTGTCACTTATCCCAAGAATATTTTAATGCTAAATCCTACGAAAGATAACTACTAATTAATTTTGAAAAGGTGGTTAGAAATAACATATTTCTCGAGGTAATTTCCATTTAATTCATATTCACTACTTTGTTGAAAAAATGTTTTAAGTTATATTACCAAGGAAAGATTTATTTTGAAAACAACATCCAAAGGAGATTTAAGACAGTCCTCCAACTTCACCAAAATGTCTATCAGAAGACAACAATTCTATGGAGATACTTTGAACTTGTTTGGCTGAGAATACCATAATTTTCACTGGTCAATACCTTATTGGTACTCATCACTTCCTCTATTAGAGAAAAAAAAAAAAAAAAAATAGACATTGGATATCACTCTAGGTGGATGTGTCGTTGAAGTATTTGACTATAAAGAAGTAATATCATGGTGTGCTGATAAATTCATCCAAAGACGAAGGGTAATTCAACTCCAAAATGAGTCCCATATTTCTTTAGCATCGTTAGTTTTCAGGAAAATGTTGAAACTTCTAAAGCTGACCATTACTTTCAAAGGAGATGAAACAAATAACTTTCTAAAAGAAAATAATAATGGATTATAGATCGTACATGAATATCTAGAAGATCCTATAGCAATTCTAGAAGACATATCAATAATTTAGGTCATTTCATTAAAGAATCCATATAGAGAATTAACATGGATTTTCACCATAATTATAGGTCACTAATCCATGAAAACCATCCCCCGGTTGGCCCTCTATATCCCATATTTTACAATTCATGAAGAATCAATTTTTGACTGAGGGAAAATCATTTCTTCAGAAATCTCTACACAATTGTAAGATTTTAAAACTTAAAAGAAATTATACATGGCTTCTTACTTGATATTTTCTATTACTTACTTCCATGTCTTCAAGGGTTTGAGTATTGATAAAATGGTGAACTTTAAAATCAATCTAGTGACTATGTGGTACCAAGGTTTATGGAGACAAAAGTTCAATTAATATTTTTATGAAGTATATAATGAATTTGTTTATGTTTTCAAAAAACGTTTTTTGGAGAGAAAACTTCCAGACTGTCACAAGAAGCATTAATTTTTCTAAGACAAAAAGGGACTATAGAGAATATGGATAATTACAATATTCTGAGAATTTACGGATCTTGTGAAAGACACATTTTTCTACCATATGATGTTCTAGATAAATTATTTTCTATTGAGGTTGCAAGGAAGTATAAGTTATGGTTTACTTTTTTCATGAGAAAATAAAGAAGCAGTTCATTCCAATACCATGGAGTATTGGGGAAATCTTGTCGAGAGAAATATCTAAAATTGATGAATTCACATTCTATCTTAATCAATATAATTTTAAATTCACAGAGGAAATCAAGGTATTTTACCCAAAACATCTCTTTTTTGATCACATGACATCAATCAGGTTTAGTAATGCACTTACTATTACATTCATTTTTTGGAGAAGAAGAAGGTGATAGTCATGGTTTTGTGACACAATTTGTTGAGAAAACAACTTATGATATTGAAACCATTGTGACTACAACAGACCGATACAAACAAAAGGGAAAAGTATCTAATTAAAAAGGTTCTCAATATCCCATTGTCTCATAAAAAAGCGGCCCACCCAAAAAACAATTTCAATCGAAAACATCACAACAAAGAAAATATTCAATAAATAATTCAGGTGATGGAGGTGACAAAACCCTTCGCATGGAAATTTGTAAAAACCACACAAACTTCAAGTGAAACGAAAAAGGACTAATTCTCAATAGGAAATTGAACAATGCGTATATGAAATTGAAGCTTCCCTAGAAGATATGGAATTGGAAGTTGATAATGAGAATATCCAATTTCCTTATGATGACCAAATATTGCAAGAAACTCAATAGCTTGTAGCTGAGCTTTCCATTCAACAAGAATTATTTTCAAAAGAAGAATCCATTTCTGTAAAAAAATATTTATTTGATAGAACTTCCAGAAAGTTGGTTCTTGAAAGATCTTGTTCAAAAAACAAAAGGGGAAAATATTGCATCGAACTTGACCTTAGTAAATTTCCTACATCTGAAATTGCTAACTCTCATAAATATATAGGGGATTATTTGGATATTTCGATAGATTATATTGAATCTAAGAATGTCATATGCTTAAATAAATAATCAAGGAATTAGAGTCTACTCTAATGCCACCTTTGATACTCGCTTCTCCATTTTCAACAATCCAACCCATAAATAGTTTCAACAAAACCCCATAATCAAGCCTAAGGATAAAAGGGGAATCAAGTTTACTTTTTTCTTCCAGGAACTATGTTGAAGAAAATATCAAGAAAATAATGTCTCTTATTTTAGAGACTTGGGATTTAGCAAATAACTTTGTCTCTCTTGCCTCAAGAATTCAAAATACAAGGGAATATTTACAAGCCAACATAAAAAATGATGAAGAATTTTATAACAATGTATTTTCTACATTTGTTATAAAAATTTCAAAGATGACTAAATACCAAAGAAAACAAGAATAGTTTCCCTCTCTAATTCAATTCAAACAATTGAAGGAATGTTGGATAAAAATGATCAATATATTAAGAGAATTATTAGGTGATTTGAATTCCTTAAGTAGAAAAGACTAAAGCCTATTCTAAATTAATGGAGTTAGAACTTACAGGAACAACTTGTGAAGTACAAGATCCAAAGTTAATTGTGAATTCAATTCTTCAAACAAGACACCAATTTGGAACATGTTGAAGTGTTTAAAGGATTCTCAGCAGAAAAATTCAACAACATGGTTGAGTACACAAAACATGAAATGGAAAGTTGGCTTGTTGAGTATATAAATAGAATTGAGGACATGAAATTAAATTAAAACAACTTTCAATTGATTATAGAGAAATTGAAGGAACCTTATTTGATATAAAAGTTAAGCAAGAAGTGACCATTTCTCCTTTATGTGATTACATTGGAAAATGGTTAGAATCATCCTTAATCAAGATTACTGAGGATAACCAAACATAAGAAGTTGGTACCTGTGAAGAAACTATCGCCAGACAAAATATAAAAGAAACAAAGGCCCAAAAATGAGACATGAGAGATTCCATTATAGCAAGTCCAAATTGATCACATCCCTTTCGTTGTCCTATCAAAATTCATCCAATTATGTTTTTATCTATTTTAAGAAGAATATAATCGAATTTTGATTTTTCACTTTTATCTTATTTTTAGGTCTTACCTTTCTTCCACCTTGTTCACATTCAGTTCCTTCTCTTCCCTTATTATTATTTATATTTTATGGTCGACAATAGCCCCAATTCTAGTCCATGTTGGAAGAACGATTATTTTCATAAGACTATTAAAGACGTTATTTTTTGAGAAAATCCAAGAGAACTATTTCTGGGTTAATTTTGATTGTATATTTGAACGTTGAGCATTTAGGTAAAATAAATTTGAAGTTGACCTATCAAAATATTGTTTTGATTTTAATAGAAATATTGTTTTAAAGGTATCTTATATCTAGACCATTCATCTTCCTTTCCTTGAATGTGATCAAATTATTAAATAATGTAATGGATGTGAGATTTGTGTTATAATTTCTTATTTATATATTTCTGCAACAACATTTTATGAGTGGGTTCCTAGTCCCTTTCTCAGGATCTTTTGATCTGTTTATATTCTTTATTTCATTGAAAAATTATTTCTTTATTTATTTGAATAATAAATATCTGGAGTTGGTTGATTAACATTCTATCATATTTACATTTTTCCTGAGAAGTTTCAAGATAAATCTTTTAATAATTCAAAGAGGAGTACCACCTCTATAAAAACAAAGGGGGATTTTATCTTGATGAGGTTGTTGTTTCGATCTTAACCAATTCAAACATCAACATTTTTGGAAACCATACTGGGTACAAGAACAAAAATATGGTTTTAGACCATAATTATTTATGACCTAGTCTCAACCTAATCAACCCCAGTTGCAAGTTCGATTAGGAAATCAAACAAGCATTTTGCATCAACTATATGATTTGGTATTGACTATAGCTCGAAATCATGAAGAAATTGAGAAATATCTTGGGAAACTCTTTCCCATGAGGAGGAAAGAGAAATCACAAGAAGGAAAAGAAAACATGACAGAAGTTGAAGATAAAATCATATAAAGGACTAACAATGAGGAGAAAAAGAAAACAACTTGAAAGAATTAGAGAAAGTTCAACTATTAAAGAAAAAAAAGATCAAATCCTGGCTAATAGAGAAGAAATAAATAAATATCCTTTGGATAATCGTGAAGAAATAAGACAAATAATTCCATGGAGAAGGGTTAGAAATAGCACTTTCAATATTTATGGTGAGCAAAATCAATTGTGAACCCTCCCAAAAGGATTATTTCCAACATTCCTAGGAGATGTATCGGTTGATCCAAAGAAAGCATATGGAAACATTTGTGATCCTGTGTGAGATTCATTTGGTTGAACATGATGATGTAATTGTTCGATTATTTCTTCAAACACGAAAAAATCAAGCTCGTGAATGGTATTTATCCCTTCTAGTAAATTCAATTTCTAATTTTGATGATTTAGAAGGAATGCTTTTAACCATGTGCGCTCCTCCAAAAGAATCTCATACTCTACTCACAGAATTCACTCAAACCTATTTGAAAAAGGGTGAAAGGATTTGAGATTCCAATTTTTTATTTCATAAAGATTAATAAGATACAAGAAAACCAGAAACCAAATGTTGCAGTCATACTGGGATTCTACAAAAAAATCAATTCTTTCAAATGTCAAGTTTTCCATCAAAGATTCACAAATTGAGGATTTAAATGGAGAAATGAACAAAGCAACATAAATGGAAGAAATTATGTTGGAGACCGATGTAGATCCATATACCATTTTTGGTAGGGTTCAAAGATAAATTGATACACTCAATATCTTAGATAAAGGAGCGTCATCTTCAAGAAGAGTTGAAGATCAAAGAACACGAAACAATAGAGATCAAGTAATTTCCAGAGGGATACTCAAAGGAGTAATTCCTAATGTGAAAAATGATCCAACAATGATGTAAGATACTAAACAAAGAATGGAAATAACATAGATGAACCAAACCAATAGAAAAATGAAAAATTAATTGACAATATTAAGAAGAAATGGAAATTATTCCCCTAACCCAAGAATTCCTATTCAATAACATAGGAGAAATATTGTTCCAGGAAAAATAATACGAAATGATAGTACAAATGAATATTTCAGACAAATAACACCTAGGGTGAAAAATCCAAATGATGTAGTTTTATAATAATATTTTGAAGATGAAATAATTGAAAATCAAGAGGTTGATTTCATTCAGGAAGAAATTCTTGAATATGTACAAATGCATAAATGTGAGTCATCCATGTATATATTTGATGAGAATGAATAAAATGATATCTCTCAAGATAATGTTGTGAAAACAAGAGCACAAACAAATAAATCCAAAATAAAAGAAAATTTAGAAAAGGGAAAAGAGAAAGAAAATGTAGATAAAGAAAAGGAAAAGACAAGACCGAGTGGAGAAGAGGTGAATAAGTAGCAGCTGGTTGTAACCCAATTTAAGGATCCTCCAGAAATGACATATAATGTAATATATGATTTTTGAAAATTAAGGATTACCTTTCCATTCATGGAAGTTGTAAAAATCCCATGGCAGAGGCAAAATATCCTTAAATTTTAGATGAGCTAAGTCATTGAATGGAAGTTGTTGCATCAAGTTCAAAGAAAAAACAAAATAATTCAATAGGAAGACTGAAAGGTCAAGTACCGCCTTTCTATATCATGATAGAGAATCATGATGTTGTCCTTCATAATTGCATGATTGATACTAGAGCTACAAAAAATATCATGTCATTATCGGTAATGGAAGCACTTGGGATGGGTTGTACCAAGTACTATGGAACTAGGGAGAGTATTGATGCCATTGATTCAAGAATAGTCTTGGCATACAGATAAATTAAATATTTTTATGCTTGGATAATTTTTGCCCCTCATATCACAACTATATTCACAATTATAGTAGTTATTCTTCCTCTGACTTGTGGTGTAGTTATTGGTAGAGATTGGTCTGCATTGAATGGAGGGTACATCATGAATTATGGGAGATGCATGATGTTACCTAATAAATATGGAACAATGTTGAGGGTTATTGAGGAGGATCTCCACACAAAGAATTAACCCTAGAGAAAAACCATTAACTTTGCACACCATAGAGAAAAAATCATTAAAATGATAATTAAATGAAAGGTGGCAAAGAATAATTATTTAGTCATGAATTCATTAATTAAATTGTGATAAATGATTAATAATTTGAGAAACTCATGCATTATTCTAATTGGGAAAAGACAAAGAGGAATATTTTTCATGAGTTGGAAAATCTTGCATATTTTTCCATTTTAATTTAAAAAATGGGAACTTAGTTGTGAGAATACAACTCACAATTTAGTTTCCTACTTTTAAGAGAGAAGTAGTTCCTAGTCTTAAGGAGGGAGTTAAGGGTGTCATTAATTGGTTTGGACTCTTCTTCACTTTATTACAAGTGGATTCCTAGTCTCAAGGATGAATTTAAGGGTCTCATTTGGACGTTTCCTCACTTTTGTCCTTATATCCTATTCTTATGGATCTTGTATTTTTGGATTATTGAGCTAGGAAAAATTATTTAAGCTGCTCATTTGATAAATAGGGGTAGGCATGTAGGAGACCAATTTGGGAATCTTTTGGGAGGCCATTGTGGAGCCCCTTTGGAGACTCTTTGGAGAGTTATTTTAGGAGAGAAACAAGCACTAATGCTTGTGGTTTGTATGTAAGCCCCTTTTGGGATAATTATTCTCCTTCATGGGAGACTATAGCTCTTGTGAAAAGGAGAATCAACCCCACATTGGGAGAAGCAATGACAACGATTTGTATTCCAAGCGGATCTAGAGATGTAGAAATATCGGTGAACTCCATTATAAATGGGGATCTATTTTCATGTGTTGTTCTTTCATCTCATGTTTCCTTATGCATGATTTATTTTTGCAATTATGTTTTATTAAATGCATTAAGTAATGGATTATGAGACAAAAAATATATGTCACCAAGTTCTATTCCATTTGGATTCAAGTATTCATAAGAACTTTAATTTCACCTTTAATGCAATCAAGTTCAATTAAAATTATCTTAAATATGACCTTATAAAGTGGCCTAGAACCAAGTAAAGATTGGTATCAGTGTCACCCCAAACTCAGATTAAGTGGTATCAGAGCAGGATTGACATGGATTGTAAGTGTTGAATGAAATATGGAAAAGATACCAAAGTAGGCATGGCTCAACAAGATACAAGAAATCAACCAGAGCATTCAAGTAGAGAATGCTGAGTCGAAGAAGATGTTGTGACATGAAAAAGAAGAGAATCAAGGATTGCAACTTCAATTACAAGCCGCGAAAGAGGATTTTAAAAGTTGAAAAGTGATAAAGGCTTAGTAAATCCATCCCTCGCACCTAATATAGAATTAGTAACTGAGGTAAAAAATACTTCTTCAATTCCATGTTCTTCTCATTATGATGATGATTTTGGTTCTTTTGAGCATCACACTACATGCATTGGCTTGAAGATAATGAAGAGGTTAGGGTGTGAAGAAATATGCCTTGGATCCAATGGCCAAGGCATTGTGAATCCCATCAAATTGGTCAAGTTACCTCGATATGAATGACTAGTCTATGCTAGAAAGGAAGTTAGAGATTGCTCCAAATTAGTAGAAGAAAGGGAGTCCTCAAGTGACGAATCAGTGCAGGATGAAAGAACATCATCCCATTCCAATGATCTTTATTATGAGTCATCTCCAAAGGGAGGTGAGAAGTTTGAGGAAAGAGATAAGGAAATTTTACCTTGCAAGGCCTGCACCAGATTCCACCAAACAAGGTATAAAATGTCTCATTATTCAAACATTCCTTTTGATTATAACGAAACTATCAATGATAAACAAATTATATGGCATAGAAAACCATGTACATTTTGTGGTATGAATAACCATGTTGTTTCCAAGTGTTGGAAAATAATGGATTTGTACATGAAGGTAATGGAAACTAGGAAGAATCCATGACATGAAGAACTTTGTCCATGTCAGGAGAAAAATAAGGGCATGAAAACATGGATCAATAAGAATTGTTGTGCCCATTGCAACAAGGATAGACATCAGGAATCCACATGTTGGACACTCCATTCAGAGTTACATCCAAAGAAGGACAAGAAATCCAATGAAGTAACTCACAAAGGAAGCCAACTACAGGAACAAGATAAGCTAATGAAAAATAAACAACTCACAAAGGAGGATATATTCATCTTGATGACTGGAAGGATGAATAAAACTTTGAGTTAGTTGATAAGGGTTTCCTATTTTGAGTAAATGAGCCATGAGGCTAAAACCTAGATCAAAATTAAAATTTCCCAGAATTTGATGAAACCAACACGACATTGAAGAGCACGCTGCAAACCTTCCAATGATGCAAATGGCTCATCAAACTGAGTCACGGATCAAAAGATATCACAATCTGAAGTTTTCCAAAAATAGACAAATTTGGCACAATTCATACAATGCTAACATTGGTATGGAAGCACCAGAGACCACCACGTGGTGTTTGTACAACTGACTAGGCACAGTGTGTGTTGGGCATATTCCCATTTTGGATAAAAGCATGACGTGGGAGAAATACAGTTGGAAGGAAAAGCATCACGTGGAAAGAAAACGTGCATGTAGAGGAGGAAAGCATGTGAAGCATGCATGCAAGAAGACCTAACCATTCCAGGGTTAGGGTTTTTGTAAGAGGATGTAATGGTTGGTAAGATAAAAACATGTATAAAGAGGTACCTAGGAAGTCTAGATCGGGGTGGTTGTTGTTATTGTTATTGGTGTTGTTCAAAGACTATTATTGGTTTTGCTTTGGGTTTTTGGTTGTGGTTCAGAATGTCTGTAAAATCCGATCTCATATTGTAAGATGTTGATATGAGGAGAGGAAGTAAGGTATATATTGAGGGTTACATCACAGGCCAAGGAGCCTAGTGTGATCTAGTCTACCTCATTGTAGATATCGACCTGATTGATGGAGAGTTGTAATGCGCGAGACACTGTAGTTTTTGAAACACCATAATAAAATAGCAGAGCAACCAAATATTTGTGGGCGTAGCCCAGGAAGTGGTGAATATAGATAGATCATGTGTTATGTGATTGAATATTGTGTATTTCTTTTACTATCAATGATTAGATGTTAGACAAATGCATGAATGACTTAGTTAGATCTACTATTTTACATGCATAAATAAGAATGATAGAATATTCAATATAAGTTGAATGTTAGAGTAAACAAATGAAGATCATAGAGTGTAATCATAGATCCCCACTCATTCCAAAGATGCAATCACCTGAGCATTGCTGCCACCTATAAGAACTATCTCGGGTGAGATTGTGCAGTACATTATGTGCACTGTGTTGCCTTCTGGTTTACCAGGAGGGTCGATAGTTTTAGGGGATTTTGTTGGAAACCATAGTAGACCTGAACCTAGGTCAGCCCAAGAATGGTAGTTAGAGGAAATAAACAACCAAAAAATGGTTTTGTTGCTGGCTGAAACTACATGGGATTGAGTGAGAGGGATCCACAAAAGTGTCACGTAGAAAATGACAGTATAGAGGGGGATGTTCATACCATGGAATCCAACGAAAGAAGAGATCGAAAGATGGTTGAAGAAACAGGATATGGATTTTGTGCAAAAATACAAAAGAAACCCTAAAATAACACCGCACAAATATTTGGACAAGTATGTATTTAGAAACTTGCATGAAGTATGTTTCTGTGATTTCCTGCATGTACTACAGGAGTGGCTATTAAGGTTGAAAGAAAACCAACATACAAATCAGATCAGAAAGATAGAGTGAAATCCTATGGATATCATGCAGTTACAACAAGGAGACAACAAATTCACACACGTAGTGGATTTTTGACTAGACAATATTTTCGCAGGCTTTATCACAAAATTTGCAGTAGATATCGTGAAGTCTTACAACGTAACAAAGAAAGAGTTATGGAAGGGATATAGAGGTAGGTATATCATATTGTTGTATACTTCCATCAATATTTTACTATATAACAAAGGTGTAATGAAAATGTCATCATACAACTAAACCTCCCTGTGTGCATGGGGGAAGGGGGAGAAGAACTAACTAGAGATGGAAGGATGGAGGGAGAAATGGAGAAGGAAAATAAGGAGGACATGGACCCGATCATGATGGAGGAAGATCAGATCAATTAGATAATGGAAATAGCTAGAAAGATGCGCAATGGAGCACCCTACCAATATAAGATGAATAATAAAAAGAGAGCCATAACTGAGAGAGAGGGCTTGGAAAGTGATGAAGAAGAGGTAGAGGATATTCATGCTATGGAGAAGATTGAGAAAATCCTAGATGCAACATATGAAAGGAAGACATGTGGTCCAAGGGAAGGAACCAAAGGTAGAACTCCCATCCATGTAAGTGTCAGTGTGCAGGAACCCATAAACCCATGTGAAAATAATACACCAATAAGAACACCACCATTTAGACAACCAAATTTCAGGGTAAGGAAGACAACACGAAGTACATCTAGTCAACGAAAAGAAACTGGAGGAGCCAGTTCAGGAAGTAGTAGTCAATTATCTACATCGCATGGAGGTATTATTTCATCATTCAGGACGACAGGACATGATCCCACCATCAGGTTACCAGAGTTCAAGACAGAGGCATCTGAGGACCTTGAGAAGCACTTGTTTATCTGTGAGAATATCTAGGAAGAAAAATAGATCACATATGAGGATACAAAACTTGTGCAGGTAGTTATCACGCTAAGAGACCATGCACTATATTGGTACATGAGCTTGGTTGTAAAAAACCCACCAGGAACAACAAGGACAATTTCAGATATCAATAATTTGTTGATAAATAAATTCAAGAAGCCTAGATCATAGGATCAATACATGAATGAGATGATAGAGATCAGACAAAAACTAAGATAATATGTGTGGGAGATTGACTAGAAATTCAAACGATTGAAGGGAAATATGAAGTATGTCATGACAGATATGAAACATAGGCATCTGTTTGTGAATTCACTACTACCACACTTGAAATACCCTTTGAGACAATAGAAGTTTCATACTTAGGTAGAGGCTCGACAGAAAACCATACAACTGGAAGAGAACCAATATCAGAAGAAATATCCAACAATGGAGGAGATGAAGGAGGATTTGAAGAATTTAACATTTAATTGAACTAGAATAAGGGTAAGGACAAAAGAGAAGTTGGTTGGTGTACCACATGTAGGATAGAAGGACACCACAAGAATGAATTCCCAACTTTCACGCAGTATATGGAAACAAGACGACCAAACCCTTTTCCATCAAGAGGACTATGGTGTGAGATCGGTAAGACACAGGGGAATGATCCATATCATTTTCCAATAATGAATAAATATCAGACAGTGCCTTAGAGTTCATACTACAAATTTTGCAAATTAGTGGGCCATGATGAAAAATATTGCAGGACAATGGATATGATGAGGGAAATAACATTATACACCTATAGGGTTTAGGAAGAAATGATGACAGGGAAAGATGCACCACAGTTTAGCCAAGTACCAGCCCCATAAAACACTGTGCAACAACAATATAACATTGTGCAACATCAATATAACACTATGTAGTCACAGTACAATACCATGCAACCACGGTATAATCCCATGCAGTATAATCAAGTACCTCAGTACAATGCACTGCGAGAACATCGAGTTAGATACAGAGGTGGGGGATGGGGTAGAGGAGGCTTTGGAAGAGGCAGAAAAACATTGGTATGTATTAACTGTCAACAACTAGGATACTATGCACGAGAATGTCCACTTCCACTTGTGACATGTATGTATTGTCATGCATCAAATCATGACACAGACTATTTTCCGACACTATTGGGGAAGATCCAGGAGAAGAGGAATCAAAACAATCAGAATGTACAGTGGATATCTATAGAGGCTAGATAGGATGGAAGAAATATAAATATCATCACGCATAGAGGAGATAAAATAGGACCTGACGTAGTAATACAAGATCCAATAGAACACCAATGGGTGAAGAAGAATGTCGAACCACTGAAGAAGTTTGATGTGAAAAACAAAAAGGAGACATTCAAGAAAGCCATGCAATAATTATTGAAGCTATATATTGCATCTACATCAATTGTGCAACATACTCAGGATGTACGAATGTATGAGATGCCTTCATCGCTGGATCACACTAATGAAGCACAACCTCTAGGAAAATTAAGTACCATTAAGGTGTTTCTACAACCCTGTGTTAAAATACTAAATGATCCATAATTTTTTTAAGTATTACAAAATATGTTAGAAAGATGTAACACAGATGTAGAGGGAAAGATAGAGTAGAAAATAGTTAATCACTTGCATACAAGAAGGAGGACAAGCAGAGAATTTAGATTGAATTCCAACATTGGAGATTTCAACATGGTGGATATTATACAGGACTTAGGCTCTAAAGTGAATGTGTTACCCAAGAAGACATGGAAATGTATGGGGGAGACCACACTAGGCTACTCACCTATACCGTTTAAACTAGAAAATCAAAAAAGAGTTCTACCAATTGGGAGGCTAAAGGGTGTGATGGTAGATTTGGATGGAGTGTGCACTAAAGCCAATTTTGAAGTGATAGAAATAGTGGATGTCACAAAACCTTATCCAAAATTTCTTAGATTGGATTGGGCTTTTGAAAAACAAGACATAATCAATTTGAAGACAAGGAAGATGACATTTGAGCCAGGAGAATACAGATTTGTTGTGCCACTAGACCCATCAGAAGGAGAAAGGTTTGTAGAACCCACTTGCTTACACCTGGAGGAAATCAACCAGTTATACAAAACCGCCATGTGCGAAGAAGATTATGTGAATCAAACTACAGATGGGATACTCAGTTGGATAAGTATCACATCATGTTCTTCAGACTCAGATACAATCTTGGAGAATTGGCAACATAGATTACATGAAGTATCCATAATAAGGTACCCAAGAATAGATCGCACAATAAGATGGGTGGGTACATAAATCATAGAATATCCCAGCTTCTATGGATTTAATGATTTAGAAGAATTCTTAACAATATATGAAGATGAGGTGCTGGAAAATCAGAGGCTATTATCCTTGGACATAAAACTCAAGGAAACACCTGCAAGATGGTGGGGTGCACACAAAGAAACAATTAAGGACTGGTATCAATGAAAACGACTACTGCACATTAGATTCAGTGCAGAGGAGAAGAGAAGAGTGATGCAGAGATATGATGATGGGTCACCACTAGAACATTTGGAGAAGTGAAAAACACTATGGACGATGACACCACCAATAGAATGGCTTCATCACTTTATTCATACCCTAGAAGGAATTCCAGAAAACTGGTATGTAGACTAGGAAATGCGTAGAGGCACTATAGAATGGACAACGTTGCAAAATAATTTTTTGGTAACTTTCTCATTTGAAAATGAGAACCCCAACATGGATTTATCTCTCAAGAATATCAGAGGGGAAATATTCATTCAGGAACCATAGGTGGAACTCATAACATAATGCCAACAACAAAATAGAAAAATAGTGAAAGAACTACTGTCATGCTATCATGTGCAGGAAGAAGCTCCAAATGAAGATGATCTGTGCAATATCCAAATTACAAAAATTGAAGGAGAAAGAGAGGTGGAAGGCCTATCTATGGAATCAGAAGTATTTTTTACGCTAATCAAGGTGAAGAAAGTAAATATTGGGACAAATGATAATCCCAAAATGGCTAGTATTTGAGACTACTAGGATGAACAAACAATAGAAAGAATACTAGAGTTACTACGTGAATATAGTGACCTGCTCCAGACAATTTTTACAATGATGAAAGGAATAACAGGAGAGCTAGGAGAGGTGAAGACACCTCTCAAATTTGAGGCTAGATCTGTCAGACAGAGACTGTATAGACTAAATCCAATATATAAACAAAAGGTCAAAGCATAAATTGACAAAATATTAGAAGTTGGTATCATAGAAACAATGGAGGAGTCCGAATGGATAATCCCTATGGTATTCCAGGAAAAGAAACAAGGAGGGATAAGGATCTATGTACATCTCATGAAATTGGACGATGCTTTCCTACATGACCCTTTTCCCATCCCTTTCACAGATGAGGTATTAGAAAATGTGGGAGGGGAGGAAGCATACTCATTTATGGATGGATTCTCAAGTTACCATTAGATCAAGATAGCTCCCAAAGACAGGTACAAGACCACTTTTAACACAAAATGAGGATCCTACCCATACACAGTCATTCCTTTTGGGTTGAAGAATGCACTAACTATAATCTCAAGGGTAGTCATAGCTTCTTTCAAAGAATTCATCCATCAGTTTTTAGAAGTATACTTGGATGATTGGACAATATATAGTCTGTTGAAGGACCATGTAGAGGTGTTAAGGATAATGTTGGAAATATGCATACAGTGTCAGATATCATTAAATATCAATAAGTGCATATTTGGGACACCTTTCATAATACTATTGGGACACATAGTGTGCAAACAAGCCTTGCTAGTAGATCCTTCCTATTAGGGACCTAACCCCTTACGTAG
The DNA here is from genome assembly GCA_009831015.1 of Picea engelmannii. Classification (NCBI taxonomy): domain Eukaryota; kingdom Viridiplantae; phylum Streptophyta; class Pinopsida; order Pinales; family Pinaceae; genus Picea; species Picea engelmannii. Next base: position 523,905 of record ML783372.1, on the reverse strand, counting down.
GTAGAACAATGTATTCTGATGTAATAAAGGTAAATATTAATAAGGCCTTGCAATAAGGTAGAATAAATCGAATTTAAGAAGATCTAATAGAAGCTTATGCTTCCAGAAGGATATTCCTCTAGATGGTTCTCTTGATAGACATATTTAGTATAAATAGGAGTCAAGGGTATTGGAACCCTAGCTTGGATATTATTGTAATAGAGCTCTTCTCGACTAGAGGTTGCCCCCTCGAAGAGGCCCGTGAAAATTGCTCTCAATAATCAAAGTTCTTTTTCTTGTTTTATTTTTTTTTATCATTTCAGTATTATTGTGGTGTTATTCTAGTTATATTGTTGTTCATCTTCCATTTCTAGAATTTTATTTTTGTTCTGCATACTTTTTATTTCTAGAATATTACAAGTGGTATTAGAGCACTTTCCTTGGTAGAAAACTATGGGTTAATTTTTTTTCAGGGTAGAGATGTATTCCACCATATTTAAGCCACATAGATCTGTTATTACATGCATAAACCCGCGGTTGAGGGATTCATACAAGAAGTAAATACAAGTGGTTCTTAAGCGCACATATTTTTGCCACCCTTGTAACCACTGTTGGTACCCCTTCGAGTGGTAGTGCATCAGAAAACACCTATGTACGGATCGGCCTAGATTTCTTGAAGCCCTTTGTAGATAAACCGATCAACCACCCGACTTCTATAGTTCAACCAAGAACAACACTTGGGAAGATACTCTCTAGTACCTAGGTAGTCGGGTAGTACGACTAAGGGCATGGTCTAGCCTCCTTAGTTCGTGCCCTAAGATATTGGGTCGAGTAATACTGTTGGACCCCAAATGTATATCAGAGAGCTATAGCATAGGGAAAACCCTTGTTTGTAGAACCCTTGAATACCTAACTCTTGGGGACAAAAACAAAAATATTAAAACAAACAAGATCTATTGCCGTGCAACTGTGTTCGAGTTGCCAAATCATTACACATTTCTTCCTGGTTAAGAATTTGTGCATTTCATCACTGCAGTATTCTTCAAACCAGAGTATTCTTCATACCAATTCCATTGGATTTATCTCTTCTCCCTTATCACATTCATACATATCATTTTTCAACAAAATTTTTGACCCCATCCGCCCCGTTTCGGTTCCCTCATCATCATGGCCCATACCTGTAGCCAAGACTTGGAAGCTTGCTTCAATACCTTGAAATCTAATTTCACAGACACCCAACAAGAAGTGAAACAACTCAGTTCCAATGTTGCCACCATCAATACAACCATGCATTCCTCCATTACCGCCTTAATCGAGGAACGCAAACAAGACATGACTACCCAGCTTGAATCTATCGTTTCGATGATCTGCACCAAGCTACATATCCTTGCAAATAACCCTTTATCTAACCCACCCCCACATATCGAAGCTGAAACTTCCTCTCATTCACATAATTTTCAGCCCCATCACTTGCAGCGTGACCCACGCCTTCCACAGGTGGATGTGACCAAATTTGATGGCTCGGATCCCACTGGTTGGGTAACCCAAATGGAACGTTATTTCTATTTATACGACATTACAGATTACTTGGCCAAAATTCAATATGGTGTTCTCCATCTAGATCAATAACATTGGCAATGGTGGTAATGGAGAAAAACTTCTCGTCAAGGGTATATTGCTTGGACACACTTTGTGGCAGAGCTTTATGAATGCTTTGACACTGACACCAACCATTTAGGACGTTTGACAAGTTGAAACAATCAGGAACAGTGAAATAATTTATAGCTTCTTTTGAGCACCTGGATTTTCGAACAGAGGGCATGTCTAATGCTTTTTCTCAATAATTTTTTATTAGTGGCCTCAAGGATGATATTCGTGCCCATTTCCTCATGGCTCGGCCTCAGAGTTGGGTGGAGGCTACTAAAAGAGATAAGGAAGCACAACATGTTGTATCTTCTCAAAACTGGAAACCCCCCTTTATTCCCCACACTATACTAGTAAATCCCACCACTCCCTCTGCTCCACTCAAGATACAAAAATTGACCAGAGCTAAAATGGATGAACACCAACTCAAAGGCCTTTGTTATAATTGTGATGACATATATTTTTCGACCCACAAGTGTAAGGAAAAAAATCTTTTTATGGCCATCTCAGAGGATGTTTCAAAAGAGGATGTTGAATCTCCCCTTATGTCTGAGTCACTTGAAACCATGGACATAACCCCTCCCTCAGACCCTTTTGAAGTAGAACTGGTCATTTCCCTAAATGCTCTCACTAGTTTCTCTACTCCCCAAACCCTCAAGCTAATTGGTTACATCAAGCATAGGAAGGTCATCATTCTGGTTGATAGTCACAGCACCCATAATTTTATTCATCGCTGCATTTCCCAAGAAACTCATTGTTATATCCATGCAGCCAATAATTTCCAAATCATGATTGCCAATGGAAGCTCCATGAAATTTGGAGGGCATTGTGAAAATGTGTGTCTCCAAATTGGTGACCACCACTTGAAATATCATATGTTTGCTATTGACATGGGTGGTTGTGACATTGTGTTGGGTGTAGAGTGGCTAAGGACTTTGGATCCCATTCTCATGGATTTCAAGGAATTAACCATGCAATTTGACTAGGAGGGCAAAAAATATAAGTTCCAAGGCATAACCATTGGTTCACCGAAGATCATTAGTTCTCATCGCATGGAAAATATGCTCAAAAAAGGTCATTTTGGTATTATTGCCCAAATCCATTCCATACAGGAAACTGAGACACCCTTTGTGTCGCAAGACCTCCAATCCATCCTCTCTAAACATCAAGTGGTCTTTTCCACTCCCTAGGGACTCCCTCCTTCCCATGGTGTTCATGATCATTCCATTCCCCTTATACCAGGAAGCCTCCCTCCCAATATCCATTCCTATCATCACCCCTTTTCCCAAAAAAATGAAATTGAGAAAATGGTTCAAGAACTGCTCAATGCAGGCGTTATCCACCCTAGTATGATCCCCTACTCTTCTCCTTTGGTCATGGTCACGAAAAAAGAATTTTATTGGCGCATGTGTCCTAACTTTCGTGCCCTCAACAAAATCACCATTAAAGACAAATTTCCCATTCTTGTCATTGATGACCTCTTGGATGAATTGAGTGGTGCCCAATTATTTACTAAAATTGATCTTTTTTCTAGCTACCACCAGATCTGTATGAAAGAGGTAGACATTCCTAAGATTGCCTTTCAAACTCATGAGGGCCACTATGAGTTTTTGGTCATGGCCTTTGGCTTGTGTAATGCCCTCTCCACCTTCCAAAGCCTCATGAATCATGTATTTCACCCCTTTCTCCGTCATTTTGTCTTATTTTTCTTTGATGATATCCTCATCTATAGAAAAACCAGGGCAGACCAACTTTCTCATGTGGACCGAGTTCTCCATCTACTCTCTCAGCACCAACTTTTCCTGAAACAATATAAATGTTCTTTTGGCGCCTCAAAAGTCGAATACTTGGGCCATCTTGTTGGCAAGAACGACGTCAAGGTGGATCCTAAAAATATTGAAGCTATGCAAGATTGGCCTCACCCAAATACTCTCAAAATCTTGCGAGGATTTTTGGGCCTAACAGGTTATGATCGCAAGTTTTTTAATAATTATGGAAATATTGTGGCACATCTCATGACATTCCTTAAAAAGAATTCTTTCACTTGGACCCCAACAGCTACTCAAGATTTTCAAACCTTGAAGATGGCCATGTGCACCACTCCAGTCTTGGCCCTTCCTGATTTCACAAAGACCTTTGTCCTGGAATGTGATTCTTCAGGGAAAGGTATTGGCATTGTCCTTATGCAAGAGGGTAGGCCTTTGGCCTTTACTAGCAAACAATTGTCTGAACAAAATTTGGGAAAATCAATATATGAAAATGAAATGTTGGCTATTCTGCATGTCATTTATTTGTGGAACCATTATATATTGGGGCAACGCTTCCAAATTAAGACAGACCATCAAAGCCTCAAGTATTTTCTGGAACAACACATTTCCTCCCCAGAGAAACAAAAATGGGTGACTAAGCTATTTGGATATGATTATGAGATCATTTACAAGAAAGGAAAATAAAATGTGGTAGCCGATGCACTTTCCCAAAAATATGAATATGAAGGATCCCTTTTTTCTCTCTCTTTCATTGTACCAGATTGGCTCCAAGCCGTTCACCATGAATGGCTACATGATCCCAAAAGTTCACATCTGATAGAACAATTGCAGTCCAATTCTCCAGTTTCCCCAGGGTACTCATGGCTCCATGATGAGATTCGATACAAAGTCCGTTTGTATTTAAGTAAGAAGTCAAAACTTAAATCCACACTACTTTCTGAGCTTCATGCTAGACCCACAGCTGATCACTTTGGGTTTACCAAAACCTATGATAGGGTCAAACGTTCTTTTTTCTAGGATGGTGTGAAAAAATATGTTCGTAATTTTGTGGCCGAATGTGATGTGTGTCAATGCAACAAGGGAGAAACAGACAAATCTCTGAGCACACCGCAACCGCTTCTGATTCCACCTGCTCTTTGGAGGGATATCTCTATGGATTTTATTACAGGCTTACCTAAATTGGGTAATAAATCAGTCATCATGGTGGTAGTTGATCTCCTTTCCAAGTATGCTCATTTATGTGCTCTTCAACACCCATTTACATCATCCACAGTGGCTCAACTTTTCATGGATCAGGTCTTCAAGCTTCATGGCATGCCACATTCTATTGTTTCTGATCGTGACCCAACTTTCACCAGCGATTTTTGGAAATAACTATTCAAGCTACAAGGCACCCAATTGCATCTCAGCACTGCTTATCATCCCCAGACAGATGGTCAAACTAAAGTTGTCAACAAGTGTCTAGAAACATATCTGAGGTATTTTTCATCTGAAAGGAAATATTAGTGGGCTCAATGGTTACCCCTATATGAATGGTGGTACAACACTTCATACTCCTTTTGAAGTGGTCTATTGAAAAAATCCACCTTCAATCCTCTCATATTTACTAAGTGTCTCGAAGGTCTAGACAGTTGACCAAACACTTACAGTTCGAGAGGTTATTCTCCGTACCCTCAAGAGAATTTGGTCATGGCTTAGAATCACATGAAGCAACAAGAAGATCAAGGTCACTCTGAACGTAAATTTGCAGAAAGGGATCAGGTGTTTCTTCGATTGCAACCTTACAAGAAAATTTCCCTCAAGGCCGACCATTGTCAGAAGATGGTGACCAAATTTTATGGTCCTTATACAGTTCTCAAGCGTGTGAGACAAGTGGCCTATCAGTTAGCTTTCCCAGTCATTCTAAGCTATATCCTGTTTTTCATGTTTCATGCTTGAAGAAGGTGATTGGAACTAAGTGCCAAACTCAAACCAACCTTCCTGAGTTGGATGAAGAAGGCTCCACTTGGCTACAACCACAAGCAGTTTTGTACCAGCGTGAGCATCGCCTGTGTCAGAGAACCATCAAGGAAGTGTTAGTCCAGTGAAAAGATACAACTCCAATAGATGCCACTTGGGAACCAACTACCATTCTGCAGCAATTTCCACATCTCAAGCCTTGAGGACAAGGTTGTTTTTAAGGGGGAGGACATGTTAGGGACCTACCCCCTTACGTAGGTAGAACAATGTATTTCGATGTAATAAAGGTTAATATTAATAAGGCCTTGCAATAAGCTAGAATAAATCGAATGTAAGAAGTCCTAATAGAAGATTCCTCTTCTAGAAGGATCTTTCTCTAGATGGTTCTCTTGATAGATATATTTAGTTTAAATAGGAGTCGACGGTATGTGAACCCTAGCTTGGATATTATTGTAACAGAGCTCTACTCAACTGGAGGTTTCCCCCTCGAAGAGGTTCATGAACATTGCTCTCAGTAATCGAAGTGCTTTTTCTGGTGTTATTCTGTTATCATTTCAGTATTATTGTGGTGTTATTCTGGTTATATTGTTGTTCATCTGCCATTTCTATCATTTTATTTCTGTTCTGCATACTTTTTATATTTGGAATATTACACTTCCAATATTGCAGTGATTGTTAATTTACCACCACTGAAATCAATACGCCAGTTCAGACAAATATTGGGCCACATAGGCTACTACAACAAATTCATAAAAGGATATGCATAGGTCACTGCATCGATGGAGAAAATATTGAAGAAAGATACTAAATTCCAGTGGAATGAGGATTGTAAACAAGGGTTGCACACATTGAAAGATAATATGGTAACAAAACCTATTTTGGTATTTCCAGATTGGGAAAAGACCTTTCATCTGCATGTAGATGCATCAACCATAACACTTGGAGATATTCTGGTGTAGCCATGAGAAGGAGAGTTAGACCATCCTATATCATTTGGAAGAAGAAAACTACCAAAGTTAGGGAAGAACTACAATACTACAGAAATAGAAGGCCTAGAAATGGTATTTTCACTGCAGAATTTCAGACACTATCTACTTGGGAAACTCTTTAAAATGTTCACATATCATTCTTCCCTCAAATACCTAGTCAACAAGCCAGTGTTGGGGGGGAGAATATGTATATGGTTATTTTTGTTTCAGGAATTTGACTTTGAAGTGATATTCAAACCAGGGAAGTTGAATGCCAGACCTGATCAACTATCGAGGATTACCAATGGAGAGGAACCTACAAATTTAAAGGAAAAATCCCTTGATGCACAGTTATTTTCAGTCCATGTAGCTAATGAATACTTTGCTAAAATCATTGAATACTTGAGTATAGGGACCACACCACAAGAATTCAACATTGTGCAGAAGAAAAAATTGGTAGTCAGAGCTGCAGACTATCAATTGATTACAGGACATCTATACAAGGTGGGCACAAACAACATTATGAGAATATGTGTCCTAGAACATGAGAGGCCTAGGATTTTAACAGAGGATCATGAAGGAATAGCTGGAGGACATTATGCAACAAAATATATCATATAGAAGGTATTTCATGCATGAATATGGTGGATGACCATTCACCTAGATGCAAAGGACTATTGTCAGAGGTTTGATGTATGTTAGAGGGTTGGAAAACCTAATAGATGGGATGAGATGACCTTAATACCACAAGTAACCTTGCAAGTATTCGAAAAATGGGAAATAGACTTTGTGGGACCAATTAATCCACAAGAAAAGAGGTTAGGAGCAAGATATATCATTACTGCGACAGAGTACTTAATGAGATGGGAAGAAGCAACACCAGTAAAATATTGCAGTGTAAAGACAACCACACACTTCCTTTTTGAGAAAGTGATCACTATATTTGGATGCCCAAGGATTTTGATGAGTGACCAAGGCACTCACTTCATCAATAGAATTATCAATTCTATGACTAAGGAGTTTGAATTGTATCATCAAAAGGGTACACCATATCACCCTCAAGAAAATGGAACAGTGGAATCTTTTAATAAGATCCTAGAGAATGCTTTGACAAAGATCTACAATGTCAAAATGGATGATTGGGATTTGAAGATACCAACAGTATTATGGGAATACATGACTACATGAAAAAAGTTGACATGAAAAACACCATTCAGGTTGGTGTATGGACAAGAAGCAGTGGTGCCATTAGAATTCTTGGTACCTAGCCTGCGCGTCGTAACAATCACCAACATGACATAACGAGGTGAAATAAAAGAAAGGATAAGTCAATTGATGGATATGGAAGAAGTTAGGATCCTAGAAGTATTCCACCAAGAAGTACATAAAGTAAGAGATAAAGCTTGGCATGACAAACATATCAAGAGGAAGAGTTTCGAGGGAGACCTAGTCTTGGTGTACGATAGTAAATTTATTCAACATCTAGGGAAATTCAGAATCCATTGGTTGGAACCATATGAAGTGAAGACTATCACGGATGGGGGATATGTATAGTTGAAAGATTTGGGAGGCATAGAACTAAGAGGAGTGATCAATGGGATTCGACTGAAATTGTATAGGGATAGTCAACCTCCTAGTACTTAGAAATCTATAATGTAGTAAGAAGATATGTACATAGTGTATTATAGTAGAATTTAAGAGAGACAAAATGAGAAAAATAAATAAAAAGAAGAAAAAGAATAAAATCCGTAAAATACAAATAGATCGGTGCACATGGAAAGTTTTGATAGAATAGAACAATGTGTTGCAAGAAAATCAGGGATGGAAAACACTGTGCATAGGAGAGAAGTTAACGAGTAGAAAGGAGAAGCACACAAGAAACACAACAAAAGATGAAAAAGTGAAACTGTCAGTGTGACACAATTTTCACTTCTTCATTCTGCTATAAAGTTGGAAAAAGGGGGGAAAGCAACCCATTGTGTTATTTTCTAAGGAGAAGAATGCAGAGCCGAGTGGAAGAGAGATAGAGTGCAAATTTGAGCTAGCCTCTGTTGATTTGGAAGTATGAAGTATGAATTTCCTCACCATGTCACCACCGAGAATTGGAGCACCAAGAAGAACCGAACGAAACACATGGAGTAGCACTCTGGTGCAACAAACCAGAACAAACTAGATACCCACAATGGTGGATGTGTATGAAATCCACACACCAGAGTACGAGAAGACCAAAATACATGTGGAGGAGGAGCAGAAACTCACACAAGAGCCCGAGGAGCCGAAAGAGGATGTTGAACGGATGGAATCTGATGCGTCCAGGGGGGAAGGGTCGCATCAAGAAGAATAGGCCACAGGTTCGATGTAGGAGGGCATAGAACCCATAGAGAAACAAATAACAAGGAACCATGACACACTATAAGTTGTGGTATCATCCCCACAGGTGACAAAGAAGGTGCGAGCAGAAAGCAGTGTGGCGGGCGTACAACGAACACAGGTAGAACTAGCTATGGTAATGTCGAAGATCCCCAAAGGTGTAATGGCAGATGACGAGATGGTAGGAGGGGTCAATGGACTTAAATAATCTAACCATGATATGTTTGGTGCCATAAATTTCCTGGATTTGGAAGCACAGAGCTATCTAGAGAGTAGAGGAGAAGGCCCATCAGGCACACCACTATTGGAGCCTACATAGTGGATCTTGAGACTGTACAACACCGACATAATGAACCTACTAGACATACCACACTTTGGGCATGGTAAACACATAAATGAATGTGTAAAGAAACTATTAGCAAGGGTGAAAAGAGGCATCTTATGGATGGATAGGCTAATGCCTATCAATGTCGATCTCATCATAGAAATTACAGGGCTACCCACAGATGGGGAGAATCCATAACAATACATAGAAGACAATACTAAGGAAAAAATCATCTTAGATGAGATCAGATAAAAGTATGGTGTGGAGAGGGGTAACAGGGGTATCATGATCAACAACATCAATGATCATACGAAACGATTTTCAAAATGACTAATGCATTACAAATTAATGTGCAAGTGCAGAAAGGAAGAAGTACTTGCATGAGTAGTAGTAGTTGTGACACAATGCACAAAGGGGATATTGATGATCTGGTCCCCTTACCTACTAAACTCATTCCTTGAAGACTAGAAGGACGCACAAAACTATATCTCTAAGTTCCACTATTTGTGGTTACTCATCCTCATTGCACTTACAGGATGGCAGGAACCTACATACAGTCTGTTCTTGCCAAGGAAAAGAAAATGTGGTGCAACGCGCTTCACATCCCTTCGTAGTATAATTTATCCCAAGAATAAAAAAATTAACATCAACCTATTCACAATATACCCGATAGAGATCCAAAATAGATTCGCCGACACCTCGGGTATTCCCATAGAAACTATCTAGGAGTTTGGATAGATAACGAACTTCCATGCATCACACCATAGTATGTGGCTATAAGCAAAGAGGGATCCAACCAAGGAGTGGTTGTCATTGAAGTACTGTGTAACAATGAAGGACATCCAAATGGAGGTCCAGGAATGGCTCAAGGAGTGGAGAAAGCCAACAATCCCAAGGATGGTGCTAGGAGCACAAACCGGGACGTAGGACAGAACAGTCATTGTGCAGTAGACAAGAACAAATGGCGTAAGAAAAAATAAAAATATGACACAGGTCCAAGAAGGGGGCAACAGTCCCATACATAAGAAAACCATAATGAATAAGAAATACCAATGTGGTTCTACACATGTACCACCACACACAGAGCCATCAACAAGAGGAACAAAAAAAAATGTGTAGACGGAGACACAAGAAATGTCGATGGAAGAAGGAGAAGGGCAGGACACAGGCATGGATACACATATTCCAGAAGCATATGAACCATCAGAGGCCCAAAGGAAGAGAATAGGGGAGAAAGCAAGGGGATCTACAAAGAAGGTCAAGGCCCATAAGAAACCCATGGAGACATCATTGAAAAAAGATGATGTGGATTTGTTAGCCACGACAGTGGAAGATTGAATGTCAGAGGTGTGGGAAAACGTTGAAAATCACAGAGCTTCAATATTTGAGAAAATAAAAGAGGTGAAAAATGCGTTGGAGCAGTTGAAGGTCAGGATAGAAAAGAAACAACAGAAGATAACAATTCCAACTAAAGAAGGGGTATCGGTGGGAGAGACACTGTAGATCATAGCGCAGGGGAGCGTAAACTTCTAGATTACTCCCAAAATGTTGTTTATAGATGAGGAGACAACACAGAGGCCCTTGCAGAAAATTGAGATCTTTGACTTGGCATTGCCCAAGATTCCAACCAAAGCATTGTACAAATTAAAAGTGAGTGTCGCTCAAGAGATTCAGTCTAGAGCAAGGTCTGATGTGGCAAACTTACAATTGGCACAGGAGGACAACACCTCACTGAAGAAGGAACTTAGCCGGGAAGGTCATGACAAAAAGATGGCACAGTGGAAGGTGGATGAAATGGAAAACCATATCCACACAATATTCCAAGCCATATTGGATAGCGAAGGAGTACAAGAAGTGTCAGTGCAACAGAAAATGTAGAAGATAATGCAGGCAATGCAACACTACAAGGACCATATCCAAGAACTGGAGGATCGCGCAATTCCCACAACTCCTCCATAAATCAGAGCATAAAGAGAGAAGTATGTAACAACTTCTGTAGAAAATATCACGCAGAACATACAAAGGATGTCAAAAATGCTGGAGAAGAGCACCCATATATGGACACAACTTCTAGAGGATGAAATCCTACAAGAGGTGTAGGGGAAGGAGGACAAACTGCATGTAGCCATCATAGACATCAAACAATGATAGAGAACAATGTCACTACCAAAAAAGATCAAGAATGCAGCAGAGATGAAGAATTTACATGCAGAGGAAAAGCAAGTACAATCATAGAAGATGGTGCAACAAGCTCAATTGGAGCCCCTGTAGGAAAAGGTAGAGACGCTGGTCATTTAGATCGATGCAGCAAAATTGAATGTAGAGCGCAAAGGCATGGAAGGAGGAGAGTTGCTACAAAATCTAGTCACCCCGCAGCTCGTGGAAGATATGGCTGAAAGGAGCAGTCAGGCTCAGGTGAAGTACTAGAGAATCATTGAGATGTATGACACGTTGGCAAAAGCAGTGACAGATGCTAGAGTTAGGCAGTGACTCAGGACGAGTCACGATGTCATTTTTGGTGTTTTGTTGGGTGCAGGCCCATTTTGGAGAAAAGAACGAGGTGGGAGAAATATAGTTGGCAGGAAAAGAAGCACGTGGAAAGCAAATGTGCATGCAGAGGAGGAAATCATGCGAGGTGTGCATGCAAGAAGACCTAACCATGCTAGGGTTAGGGTTTTGGTAAGAGGATGTAATGGCTGGTAAGACAAAAACATGTATAAATAGGTACCTAGGAGGTCTAGGTTGGGGTGGTTGTTGTTATTGTTATTGGCGTTGTTCAAAGACTATTATTTGTTTTGGTTCGGGTTTTTGGTTGTGGTTCGGAATGTCTATAAAATCAGATCTTATCTTGTAAGTTTTTGAGTTAAGGAGAGGAATTAAGGTAGATATTGATGGTTATATCACAGGCCGAGGATCCTGGTGTGATCTAGTACACCTCATTGTAGATCTCGACCTGATTGATGGAGAGTTGTAATGGACGTGGCGATGTAGTTTTTGAAACACCATAATAAAAGAGAAGAGAAACCAAATATTTGTGGATGTATCCCAAGAGGGGGTGAACCACGATAGATCATGTGTTCTGTGACTGAATATTGTGTATTTACTTTACTATAAATGATTAGATATTAGACAAATGCATGAATGACTTAGTTAGATCTGTTATTTTACATGCATGAAAAAGAATGATAGAATATTCAATACAAGATGAATGTTAGAGTAAACAAATGAAGATAAAAGAGTGTAATCCCACATCCACACTCATTCCCAAGCACATGAGCATTGTAGCTAACGCAGACGCACCCTTTGCGTCGGCAAAGGCCTCTGTGCTGACCTCCCGGTCTTAAGGATCGTTCCAATTCCACCTTCGAGCTGGAGTGGCTCTTTGATCCCTCCTTGGAATCTCTAATAAAACTTACCCAGAGAGTTTTTCTACTGCAACATCCCTTTAGGCCGATCGCTATTCTCTTCACAACAAGATAATAGAAATTTGGTTTTTGGGGTTTCGAAATCCCGATGTCACAACCTTTTGTTTTCTGATTTCCCGATCTACGCTATCCCAATATGCTCTAACTTCAGTTAGCCCTATGGGATAGGCTTGTGGTCCACACGACCTCCTTTTATATGACCGCGGTCCTACCACCTTTTGGGATTTCAGGATTTTTGATGTCGAAATGTATGTGACCTCTTGTCCTCCTGATCCCTGATTCTCTGAATCTCGATATGATGTCACTAGGAATCCCTTCCACCGTAAACAAAATCAACGGCCATGATCATATACTAAACCAACGGCTTCGGATCTCCCTCGAGACTTCAGGGTTTCAAATGCTGAAATGTATTTGTCTTCGAGACTCTCAATATCTCGAATTCCGATTTCCCGATATGACTTTCCCCTTTCAGGATTTTTCCCAAAAGTCGAGATTGTTGCCACGCATCCTCAAAGATGGACAGTCCTAGTCTGCTTCGGGGTTTTCACCGTGGAAATTCCCGATTCCCCATTATGACAAGATGATGTCAGCTGGGCCCCATAATGGAGCTTTCCTCCTCATTGTGATTTCGGACTTCGCAATTCCAAAATGCAAGCGTTTCCTGTCTTCAGGATCTGCGAAACGTCGAACCCCATCTTCTTTAGATTTCCAACACGCATCCCAATTGGATGGATGGTTCAGATCAAACCTCGTACTTCGCCAACTGCAAAGACAAAACACTCACTTATGTGAGTCCCGATGACCGAATCTCCGATTTGGATGATCGGGCGACACGTGTCCTTCCTCAGATCAACGACTGAAATCCTTTCGTTGTTTCGCGACTCAAAGGGTCTCGGACTCTTGGTCTCTAAATTCCTGATATGTTGATGGCTCTCGATTCCTGCCACATGTCCGAATAGATGGACAGTTCTAATTTGTGTTGGGGTTTTCATTATGGATTTACCTGATCTCTTGTCCACAGGATTTTCGATATCCCAAACCCCGACGCCTTGATATCCCGATGCCTTTCGGGGTTTTCACTCTGCTTACGAGGGCTTAAACCCTGTGCAACTCCTGCCTAATCGAACGGATGACGGTTAACTATGTGAGGATGCAATGGCTCATGATCTCCTGAGCTTGAACTCTGGACACAACCGTAACCTCCTTGTTGCTTTGTCAGATCGGACAGCTGATGAGATTTTGCTAATTCTCTACACAGGATTCTGACCGTCTGTTTCTTCCCCCTGACGATTCCTATGAAGTGAACCAAGGATTCTTTCCTAGACTTATCCACCTGTGACACAAAACTCCGATGCCTTCTAGTCACTCAATATGTACCAACTCCTTGTATTGCCTTTAATAGTTCCAAAGGCTTTATCCTTCCTGAGCTTTCTTACAACTTCGAGCCTTAAAGAAGACCCTTGCACACACTCCTTGTGGCAACCTCCAAACACTTGAAGTGTTGAACGCTATTTGACCTTGCACATGCTCTACAACAATGATCTCTCAATACCTTGCTCAGGTTCGAAACTCTGAGTTTTTCCTTGGCCCGCACACCCCTTGCACGACTCCTGTGCCTGACTACACCTCTTGTGTGAATATGAGAACAGACGCTATCTCTTCTGAGATTTCAGAGACGAACCTCTGAACCTTTTGTCAACACACTCCTTGTGGACAATTCAACTGCACTCCTTATAGGAATTCTTGCTCAGATAGAGAAACAATTGAAACTCATTTCACTTCCCTTTCCTCTCAGATTTCAAACATTCAACAAGAAATCATTCATACATAGCATAAAAGAAATTGCATGACAGAAAGAGTAAGACATTCATGAGCATAACATTTAAAGATGCATACACAGAGAATATATGGACACCATCAGTCTGAATCACAACTTCTTTGTATTAATTCAGAACTTCTATGCATGGGGTCTGCTACACAGCTCTCTGCTTCTCTTCTATGCTCTCTTCTTCTTCTATCTTACAATTACACAATGAGGGTGTCTATATCCATTTTCCCTCCACTCCTAAAACTATCTCATCAGAGAATTAAAAGCTACCTACTAACATAAATTATTTCTACCTACTATGGACGAGAGAAGATCGCTCAAGGTCCTTTACAATATATAAGTACGCCTCTCCTTAACTATGACATTTAAGTTTGGCGCATCCAATCTTCAAAAGTTTTTAAATAATTTATCATGTGCTCAAAATGTGTTGTGCTTGTCCCACGCTCGCTTGACGTTGGCGATGCTCCTGCATCAATAGCCACCCATAAGAACTATCTCGCGTGAGGCTACACAGTGCATTCTGTGTGCTGTGTTTCCTTCTGGTTTATCAGGAGGGCCAATCGTTTTAGGGGGTTTTCTTGGAAACCATAGTAGACCTAAACCTAGGTCAGCCCAAGAAAGGTAGTTAGAGGAAACAAACAACCAACAATGTGGAATATGACATCAACATGACATCCATACAACTAACTAGGCATGATGTGGTAGATGACATCAATATGGCGTCCGTATAGCTAACGTGGAGGCTCACTAGGTATTTGATGTGGAATTCGTACAACTAACTAGGCATATGACATGGAATTCATACAACTGACATGGAAACTGACTATGCCAATGACATGGCATCCATATAAGATGATGTGGTAGGATGTACATGCTGACATGACATGTCATACAGGATGACGTGACATGTCCTACATATTGATGTGGCATGTTGTACAGGCTGATGTGGCAGGTCGTACATGATGAAATGGCATGTTGTATAGGTTTTCATGGAAGGCCATATAGGTTGATGTGGCAGGTCATACATGATGATGTGGCAGTTCATATAGGCTGGCGTGGCAAAGGACATCAACATCCGACATGGCAGGTGACATCAACATGACATCATCAACTGACGTGGAAGTTGACTAGGCTGTTGACCATACGGGTGATCGAACACCATATGGACCAATCAGAGGATGCCACGTGATAGATCGAATTTTCCCAATGAGAGATAGGCATGATTTTTGTTACTATGTAGGTGCATTTATTACAAGCCCAGTGGCACGCAAATCAATGCAAAAATCCCAGGGGGTCCAGAAGTAACAATGATGGAATTGGATGAAAGAATAGATTTTTTTGCATGATTTTTCACTAGGAATACAATGAAATTGTATTTTTTGTGACCAGAGAAGTAGAATTTGAGGGTTATGGAAGAAGCCCAAGTTTTCCATTAATGCTTTGGCACATTTTTCGAGGTAAGGAGCCTAAGAGGAGCGTCGATTTGACAGTTTGATAGCTATTTTTGCACGATTTTTTGTTCTGAATCTAATGGTGCAGTCATAACTTGGATATGAATAGTGTATTTTTAGGGATCATGGAGAAATCCCACATTTGTCATTAATGCATGGCACATTTTTTGAGGAATATTTTCACTTCTCAAAACAGGTTCGTGTTTACAATCAAAAGTTGTAGAATGACGATATGGATCTATTGGTCCTATGCTTGCTAAGTTTGGAGCAGCTAGTTAATCTCTTTGGCATGAAAACCAATGTAATCATTTATGCATTTATGGTTTTGTCAATTTTTGAATTTTTCAAAAGAGTGAATGTATGTTGCAGAATCTGGTGATCTTTGAGAGTTGCAGCAAGGCAACAAGATATGATTTATTGTAGGAAATTCATTGTCTGATATTTTGCATGAAAATCAAGGTGGTACGGTATTGATAAGGCCATTTTGGCACTTTGTCAGAAAGTGGACATGTTTACAGTCAAAAGTCTCAGAATTGCAAGTCAAATATGATGATGATGATTATGCTTGAGTTTGAGCAGCATATTCAAAGAGGACCATTATCACTAGATGTGAGAGAGTCTATCTTATGCCACATGTGTTTGTGAGATCA
Organism: Picea engelmannii; assembly: GCA_009831015.1. Lineage (NCBI taxonomy): Eukaryota > Viridiplantae > Streptophyta > Pinopsida > Pinales > Pinaceae > Picea > Picea engelmannii. The sequence goes on along the minus strand of ML783372.1, from coordinate 507,537 downwards.
TCCTTCATCATAAGAGATCAACCTTCATTAGAAGAGATCATCCTTCATTATAAGAGTTCATCTCTTTGTGAGGGAGACATTGCCACTTGTTGTGAGAATTGAGCCCTTTGTATTTTCAAAGGAGATCGTATCATTGCCACTTATTGTGAGAACTTAGCCCTTTGTGTTGTCAGAGGATATCATCTCTTTATAAAGAGACACATTTCCACATGCTTGTGAGAAACCATTCCATTTGTATTGTAATGGGTCTTGTAACCATTGTTGAGTGAGAGGAAGTTTTCTTATGCCTAAACATTGTAATGGGTCTTGTAACTACTTTTGAGTGAGAGCCATTGTTTTGTCTAAGGCATGTTTTGGGAAATCATTGTAAACTTGTCCATGAGTGTTTTATAAAATCTGCCAAGTATGGTATTGCATTGAAAACATGATTATGCATTATCAACTACATATTTTTATTGATGTAAGTGTCAGCATCAACATCCTCATTCTAAAGTACAAAGGTGAAGGAGAAGAAGGGTGCATCTTTCAGAGACTTGTTATGTAGATCAAGGATCATGAAGTGCATCGTGGAGTGAAAGACTCTTCCTAGAAGTTGCTTGCGCAGATTCAAGTTTCTATCGATACTTTTGGAGGGCCAAAAATGATTTTTGTGGGGAGGTGTGATACAAGTGGATCTCCACACAAAGAATTAACCATGGAGAAAAATTATTAACTTTGCACACCATAGAGAAAAATTCATTAAAATGATAATTAAATGAAAGGTGGCAAAGAATAATTAATTAATCATGAATTAATCAATTAAATTGTGGTAAATGATTGATACTTTGAGAAACTCATGTATTATTCAAATTGGAAAAAGACAAAAAGGAATATTTGATGTGAGTTGGAAAATCTCACGTATTTTTCCATTTTAACTTTAAAAATAGGAACTTAGTTGTGAGAATACAACTCACAAATTAGTCTCCTACTTTTAAGAGATAATCGGTTACTAATCTTAAGGAGGAAGTTAAGGGTCTCATTAATTGGTTTGGACTATTCCTCACTTTATTACAAGTGGATTCCTAGTCTTAAGGAGGAAGTTAAGGGTCTCAGTTGAAATTTTCCTCACTTTTTTCCTTAGATATTATTCATATGGATCTTGTGTTTTTGGATTATAGAGCTAGAAAAAATTATTTAAGCTCCTCATTTGAGAAATTTGGAGAAGCATGTAGGAGACCACTTTGGGAATCTTTTGGGAGTCCCTTTGGAGACTCTTTGGAGAGCTCTTTTAGGAGAGAAACAAGCACTCGTGCTTGTGGTTTGTATGTAATCCCCTTTTGGGAGAATTATGCCCCTTCATGGGAGAATGCATCCCTTGTGTAAAGGAGAAACAACCCCACATTGGGAGAAGAAATGCAAATTATTCATATTCCAAGCGGATCCAGAGACGTAGCCATACCAGTGAACTCTGTTATCAATGGTGATCTCTTGTCATGTGTTGTTATTTCATCTCATGTTTCCTTATGCATTCTTTATTTACGCAATTATGTTTTATTAAATGAATTAAGTAATGGATTATGAGAAAAAACAACATATTTCACCAAGTTATATTCAATTGGATTCAAGTCTTCATAAGCACTTCAATTTCACGTTTAATGCAACCAAGTTCAATTAAAATTATCTTAAATCTGACCTTATCAAGTGGCCTAGAACCAAGTAAATATTGGTATCAGTGTGATCCAAGTGGATATTGGTGGCCACCCACCTATTCCAATAGACTCATCTGAGCAAGTTTTCAGTTTGGCATTTTGTTTCCTAGTTTTCAGGTACAGGACTTCCGAGGTCGTTTTGAGGCCCTAAACAACATTTTTAGGGCTCACCACAATCAAATTTAAACAAATTAGATGTTTATGGAATAATGTGTATTTCTCAGATGAACCTTTCCAACGAGTTATCATGTGCCTAAAACATAGATCGTATGAAAAAGTTACGACGCCATAAAGTTGATGTACTAACTTACCCTAACATAGCCCACATGACTTTTGTTGCTTCATCTCCTAGGGTTAGGTTTTTGGATTTCTAGGGTTTTGGAATTCATGTTTATTGTAAAAATTATTTCAGAGCCTCATTGTAATCATCTTCTTGTGAATGAGTGCATTTGTCACATCTCTTCTCATAGATAAGCCACCACCATTCTAGCAAGATTTCTCTTAGTATGCATTTTATAGTTTCAACATATTTCTTTATTGAATAGAAGCCAATTTTATTGTATCTTTGTTATTTTTCCTTATGTCTATGTGTTAATAATAATAATAGTCTGTATTCATTTCATTATTCTCATAAAATCTAGATTAGTGGTATTAGAGTGATCTACTCCTTGTTGTTCTTAGTGCATGTCCCTGACGAGGTTAGGGTAAAAAGAGTTAGGTCTCGAACGTGTTTCTCTTGAGGAAAAAAGGTCTTGCATAGCCAAGAAAAATTCCATGGTGGGAGAAAATAAAGACGATGGGACATGATATATTTTCAAATTGTTCTTTGAGGAATCCCTCATGCAACAAAGGAACAAGATGATGAACAATTTTGCACAAATACATTAGCGGCTACCAATAGGAAACACATCTTCCTCGAGCGGAGGTGCCACCCCCTTCAAGGTACAGATCAACTTTGATATTCATATATTTGAAGGTCAGATAGACATAGATGCTATAGACAAATAGTTGAATGTTTTAGAAGGGTTTTGTTTTGTACATCACTTTTCAAATAGAGAAAATATTACTTTTGCGCTCTTCAAGCACATTCTGCATGTCAAATATTGGTGGGAAATTTTTTTTTAGCAAAAGGAAACAAAGGAACCCTCATTATTTATAGTCACACTCACCTAGGAGTCCTTCAGGGAAGATCCTAAGGAAAAATAATACCATGTTGGAAGTTATGATATACTGTATACCAAATGGACCACATTGTGGTAGGAAAGGAACCAAGTGGTTCCAGAGTTGAAAAATATCTTCCATACCTTGCGCACCAAGCTCGATATCAAAGATTCTGAATGACAGCTAGTGCTCAAGTATCGTTGTGGTTTTCATAGATACACCAGGAAGAAATGGATTTTCTATACATCATGTCCTTGGGTGTGGCCTATCGATATGCCATCAAAATTGAGAAGAATCTTAAACAAAAGAAATGACAGTTTGGGTCTGGAAACCCCTCACAGCAGAAGCAGGAAAGGGAAGCCCCAACCTATTGGTTATGGAGCCTGATTATCTTCCTGATTCAGAGGTCCTTTCTTTCAGCCGTGTTTATACCCCATGAAGTATTTACACCCCAGAAGTATGTACACTCTTCCACACGGGGGAGTGTAGAGGGGGGGTACCCCCTCTGAAGGGTCCGGGGGGGATATCCCCCCGGCTGGGGGGTTTGGGGGCAAGCGGGCCCCCAGCGGGGGTTCGGGGGCAAAGCCCCTGAAGAAAAAATTGCCTTGTAAAAGTATATTGTAATTTCATTGTAAATCTGGACCGTTCATTATAAGGTCGCAGATATAACGATAGAGATTATGTTAGGGTTTTTTTCCCTAAAAGGAAACCCTCTTTTATGAGGGAAATGTATTGCGGCTATGATTGATGGTGAATATTGTATTCTGAGAGAGGATACTGTGAGAGAAAGAAGAGGAACTTACAATGGGTTTTGCTGTAGGTTGTATCGCTTCATTTGTTGGATAATAGAAAAGGAAGGACCTGGCAATTTCTCTGGTGGACGTAGCCCACACTGGGCGAACCACGTAAATATGTGTCTCTCTTGGATTGTGTGTCTTCTGTGTTTTGTTTCTGCATTTGTTTTATTTTATTGCTCCGCGGTCCTGTTTTTCTAACAACTGGTATCAGAGCATAAGGTAACTCGTAGGAAAAAGAGGGTTCCTAGTTCGAGTGGGAGCAATGTCGGAAGATGGAAATTTTAGGGTCGAGAAATTTAATGGCCAAAACTACCAGTTATGGAAGATGCAGATGGAAGACTATTTATATCAAAAGGATCTATTCCTACCATTGAGCGGAGTAGCAAAGAAGTTGGCGGCCATGAAGGAAGAAGAATGGGAGAGTCTTGACAGAAAGGCTCTAGGAATGATACGGCTGAGCCTGGCAGCATCGGTGGCTTTCAATATTTCAAAAGAAAAGACAACGAAGGGTTTGATGGATGCATTGGCCAAATTATATGAAAAACCCTCGGCGTCGAATAAGGTATTTCTACTGAAGAGATTATTTAATATGAAGATGTTAGAAGGTGGGTCTGTTGCAGATCATTTAAATGAATTTAATACGGTTACTAATCAACTAATTTCTGTAAAAGTGGACTTTGATGATGAGGTTAGGGCTCTTTTAATCTTGTGCTCATTGCCAAAAAGTTGGAATGGATTGGTCATGGCTGTAAGTAACTCTATCTCTGGTTCAAATACTTTAAAATTTGATGATGTTTTTGGTGTTATCCTTAGTGAGGAAATGTGATGGAAAAGCACAGGTGAGACATCAGGAAATGCATTGAACATGGAGAACAAGGGAATACAAAAGGATAGAGGAAAGGGCTCAGGAAACCGCGGAAATTCTAGGAAGGGAAGATCCAAATCCAAACTTGGAAAGATAGAGTGTTGGAATTGTGGGAAGAAAGGACATCTGAAGAAAGACTGCAGAGCTCCAAAGAAACAAA
>ML783372.1:481851-500252 GCA_009831015.1 Picea engelmannii | reverse complement strand
CTGATTCAGATATGACAAGTGATAAAGGCAGCAGGAGGAGCACCACAGGGTATGTTTTTACTATAGGTGGAACAACAGTAAGTTGGATTTTGAAACTGCAAAAGGTTGTTGCACTTTCAATAACAGAGGCAGAGTATGTTTCTTCTACAGAGGCTAGTAAATAGATGATTTGGTTACAAAGGTTTATGGAGGAATTGGGAAAGAAGTAGGAGAACAATAGGTTGCACTGTGACAGTCAGAGTGCCATTCACCTTGCAAATAACTCAGCCTTCCATTCGAAGACTAAGAATATACAGTTGAGGTACCACTTCATATGATCCTCCTTGGAAGATGGAAAATTGAAGCTGGAAAAGATACAGACTAGCCAGAATCCTACAGACATGTTAACAAAGGGAGTAACCAGGGAGAAACTGAGTTCCTGCTCAGTTTCAATTGGTCTTCAAGAATGAAGATGAAAATGAGAAATTTTCCAGGTCCAAGAAGGTTAAGAGTCCATCATATACAACAGCGGTGGAGTTGTTGAGATCAGTCTCCAAGTGGGAGATTGTTGGTTGTGGAGCCTGATTATCTTCCTGATTCAGAGGTCCTTGCTTTCAGCTGTGTTTATACCCCATGAAGTATTTACACCCCAGAAGTATGTACACTCTTCCACGCGGGGGAGTGCAGTGGGGGGGTACCCCCTATGCAGGGTCCGGGGGGGCTATCCCCCCGGCTGGGGGGTCTGGGGGGCAAGCGGGCCCCTAGCGGAGGTTCGGGAGTGAAGCCCCCAAAGAAAAAATTGCCTTGTAAAAGTATATTGTAATTTCATTGTAAATCTGGACCATTCATTATAAGGTCACATATCTAATGATAGAGATTATGTTAGGGTTTTTTTCCCTAGAAGGAAACCCTCTTTTATGAGGGAAATGTATTGCGGCTATGATTGATGGTGAATATTGTATTCTGAGAGAGGAGACTGTGAGAGAAATAAGAGGAAGTTACAACGGGTTTTGCTGTAGGTTGTATCCCTTCATTTGCTGGATAATAGAAAAGGAAGGACCTGACAATTTCTCTGGTGGACGTAGCCCACACTGGGTGAACCACGTATATCTGTGTCTCTCTTATATTGTGTGTCTTCTGTGTTTTGTTTCTGCATTTGTTTTATTTTATTTTTCTGCAGTCCTGTTTTTCTAACACAACCCACATTAAAAATGGTAGAGAAAATATTGACAGCCAAAGGACAACCAGTATAAGCCACAAGAAAATAATGAAAATGGAAATATGAATAAAGATACCGAGAAGTGGTGTGACTTCCATAAGAGTCCCTGGCATAAAATTATTGATTTTTTCTCAAAGAATTCATTGGTGGCTGAGGTGGAAGCCTCTGAATCATATGCAGAATCTGAATATGAGTCAAAACCAGAAAAAGGGAGATGGATCATTGACAGAGAACCCAATGCCACAGTTGCTACCACCAAGATCTAGCCCAGTGAACCTGAAAAGATAGAATAAAGTAAGCCCTATTTCATTCATAGATATGGGTGAAAGGAACCCCAATGCACTTTGTCATTTATAGAGGTAGCCAAAATAACCTCATATCAACGGATTTCATCAAGCGGCTAGCCCTGCCAAAAACACCGCACCCACAACCCTACACCATCGGATGGCTCTTCCAAGGAAACAATCTTCACATCAGCCAATAGTACCGTCTATCATATGACATCAAGCCCTTCAAAGATGAGGTATTGTGTGTTGTTTCTTCCCTTGAAGTTTGTGATGTTATTTTGGGCCAACCTTATTTATGGAAATTATATGATTTATATGATTCTAAGCCTCGAGTGTTATTATTATTTTGAACAAGAAGTTTTAAAGTATAACTGAGGTAGTCCCACCTAGTGCCATTTCCTTGATATCTACCAAGCAATTTAGGAAGGTCATCTATCAGACCGGGAAGTTTTTCTTCTTCATGATTCACTCTCAGAGCGAGAAAAAGATTGCATCCACATCCAGGGCCTCCGCGTATGACCACTTCATGTAGTATAAGTAAGTGGATAAGGTCGTGGAAGAATACAAAGACATATTCTCCTCACCTACTAGGGTACCTATACACTATTAGGTCAAGAATTCCATCGATATGACCTCCGACACACCGCTACCCAATGGGCTAGTCTATCATCACTCTCTACTAGAAAATGAGGAGATAAAGTGTCACATCTAAGAAATACTCCACAAGGGGAACATATGACCCATCTCATCACCTTGTGGAAGCCTGATCGTGATGGTGTAGAAGAAAGACGGGACCTGGAGACTATGCATTTATTATTGAGCCCTAAATAAAATCATAGTCAGGAACCGGTACCTGATTACCCGAATTGACAATATCCTTAATCAACTCAAGGGGGGGAAATAATTTAGTAATATTGATCTAAATTATGGCTATTATCAGGTCCCAATAGAGTAGACAGATGTATGGAAGACTCCCTTCAAGTCGAAGGTATTTTTTAATGGCTAGTCATGCCCTTTGGTTTGAAAAATTCCCCAGTAACTTTCATGAGGATGATGGAAGATATCGTGCAACCTTTCACTAATTGTTTTTTACTGGTGTATATGGATGACATCCTCATCTACAACAAGACTTGGGAAGAGCACTTGTAGCATATTCAATAGTTTTTTCACACTCTGCAACAACACAAGATATATGCCAACTTGGAAAAATGCTCCTTCATCATGGACATGGTCCAATACCTAGGATACAATGTTGATGAGAATGATGTGCATGTCGATCTAGCCAATATTTAGGTCATCTGTGACTGGCCTTCCCCAACCACACTCACTAAGCTTCAGATATTCTTAGGCATTTCCAATTTCTATTGCAAATTTGTGTTGGGATTCTCCCATATTGCATGGACCCTCACCCAACTAACTAGGGATGGTGGTAAGGAAGCATTTGTGTGGGGCCTGTCCCAATAAAAAGTGTTCGATGATTTGAAAAAACGCTTGTGCTCAGCCCCAGTGATTTCATTACCTGACCTGCAACAACCCTTTAAGATCAATATAGACGCTTCAGACTATGTTGTGGGCACAGTTCTCACTCAGCATGACCACCCCATGGCCTATCATAGGAAGACACTATCATATGTCTTCCATAAGTACCCTACTTACGACAAAGAAATGTACTCAATTATGCAATCCTACTACCAGTGGAGGCACTACATTATCAGGAAGGAGACAATCATCTACACTGATCATAAGCCATTGTAGTTCATTTAGACACAAGGTAAATTGTAAAATGATCACCATCAAAAGTGGTCCACATAATTGCAACAACTCCCCCTCAACATAAAGTATAAGACAAAAGTACCAATTGGGTCAATGATTACATCATCCAACCTCCAGTCATGACACTCACCATGTTTCTAGACTCTTGCATCCACGAGACCTATGGATGGTCCCACCTCTATGAGAAAGATATTGACTTCGCCACCACCTGCCAGATGTTGGGTGTAAACACAACTGTCACTAATTTCCATCTCTAGGATGTGTTTTTGTGCCATCTAGTCCGTTTCTGCGTTCCATAAAGAGAGAGAGTGAATTTTATCTTGGAATCCCACTACAATTGGGTGGCAGGACACTTCGGCATAAAGAATATAGTGGCAGTGTTGCAACAACATTTCTACTAGTCGAAACTTCGATAGGATGTCAGTAAGTATATCAGGTCCTACACTGTTTGAGATGTTTCCAAACCAAACACTAAGAAATAAGGTCTTTACACCCCTCTTCCTACTCCTAACAGGTCTTGGGAATCCATCACAATGAACTACATGTCATACCTTCCATCCACAAAGTGGGGAAATGATTATGTTTTTTTGGTTGTTGATCGCTTCTCCAAGATGGCCATTCTGGACACCTGCAAGAAGAGCATCATGGAAGGCGCCACTACAAAGATATTCTTTGAATGAGTGTGGGTACATTTTTGTATCCAAAAAACCATTATCTCAGATCAGGAAATCTGGTTCCTCAGCACATTGTGGTCGATCCTATGGTCACTGATGGACACCAAGATCACCAAATCCACTGCCTTACACCCCCAGAAACATGGCCAAACTGAGGTCATCAATCAGATGATCATTCATATTCTTCACATGCACAATTCCAAGAACCCTTGCACATGGGATGAGATTATTTACTATGTTCAACACATCTACAACATAGCCATACATAGCTCAACTGGCCACAACCCCTTTCAAGTGGGGTTGGGATTTCCACCATTGGGTCCCATGGATGTTTCACTACCCCTTGCGGCCACCTAGGAAGAATCACCCCATGCTTCAGTTGAAACTGACAAAGCCACTCGGTTCATTGAGAGGATCCAACACATTCGCCAATAGCTTCAGGATATTTTATAGAAGTCTGATGCCAAGTACAAGCAACTCCATGATCAACACTGAGTGTCGCACAAGTTTCAGGTGGGTGAAAAAGTTTGGTTGCACTTGTAGAAAGAACGCCTGATAGGGCCCCATTAGAAGCTTAGTCCACTCCATTATGGACCTTACACCATCACCAAGGTTGTGGGTGACAATTATTTTGAGCTCAACATTCCCCCCTTCCTTGGATTTCACCTAATGTTCAATGTGGATCTCCTTCGACCATATTTTCCACCATTATTGGACACCTCAAAGATAACAGAACAACTGAAACCAACATAGCTCAACCCTGACTGCATTGAATAGGAATCCACTAATAATATCATGGATACACAGGTCAAGGGCACTCTCCAGCAAAGGATCCAACTTTATTGAGTTGTAAAAGCAGGGCAACTCCTACACCAAGGCAAGTGGCTCACTCGAGACCAAATTCAACAAACAATTCTTCATTTGATGGGGAAACTCAAGGAAATGGAGACCATTGCTTCTTAATGGGTGAGGATTGATCCAGGTGGATATTAGTGGCCACCCACCTATTCCAACTAGATCATCTTGGCAGTTGTTTTCCTAGTTTTTGGGTCCTAAACTTCTGGGGCCGTTTTGAGGCCCTAAACAACTTTTTTAGGGCTCGCCACAGTCAAACTATAGACAAAGTTAGATTTTGATGGAATAATTTCTAGTGCTTAGATAGAACTTTCCAACAGGCTATCGTGCGCCTAAAACAAAGATTGTATGCAAAAGTTATGACCCTAAGAAGTTGATGTACTAACTTACCCCAACAGGGCCCACATGAATTTTGGTGCTTAATCTCCTAGGGTTAGGTTTTTGGATGTCGAGGGTTTTGGAATTCATATTTATTGTAAAAATGATTTCAAATCCTTTTTGTAATCATATTCTTGCAAATGAGTACAACTATAACATCTCTTCTTAGATAAGCTTCCACCATTCTAGCAAGCTTGTTTTCAGTCTACATTTTACAGTTTCAACATATTTTTTTATTGAATAGAAGCCAATTTTATTGTATCTTTGTTAATAATGATAATAATAATAATATGTATTCATTTCTTCCTTCTCATAAAATATGGATCACGTTGTCACCCTAGACTCAAATCACATGGTTCCAAGGGAACCAAGAAAACAATTATCTTTTAAGAAAAAAGGATAACGAATTGATATAAGGTTATGTCAATGCCTATATAGGGAATTATGTAGTGATTGACTCACAATAACCAACTATTCCAAAACAAAAAGAAGAAAAATATTCTGAAGGCTTTTGGGGAATGCCCTTTGATGGTGCTTGTTGTAGTTGAGGAAGTGGAGTTGGAATTATTTTCAAAATCCCCAAAGAATTCATACATCCTCGTTCTATTAGACTTGAGTTTCCTTATACAAATAATTAGGATGAATATGAATCACTAATACAAGGAATAATTTTTTCACTCCAAATGAAGATTGAGCACTTAATCATAACTGGAAACTTTGAACTCTTAATAAATCACATCAGGAAAAAAGATAATATAAAAAAAGAGCGATTGATACTCTATGAAAAAATATTAGAGGCATTAATGAATTCTTTCATCTCATTAAATATATTTATACCTAGAGAAAGAAATAAAAAAGCAAACTCATTGGAAATTGCAACATCTTTGTTTGATCTTGATGATTTACAGAGCCATAACACTTTCCAAGTCAGAATAATTTCCATACCCTCAGTTCCTGATAATCAAGAGTACCTCCAAGTTTTTTAAAATGATGAAGAATTAGATGAATTCTTGGCTGATGCAAGTGATGTCGTGGAAAAGTTTGAAAATCAAAATCACACACATCTCTCAAAAAATATTTCCAATTTTGAATCTATCTTCACAAGAGATGATCAAATCAAAGCATCAAATTTTAAGGAAGAAGTATCTACCAGAAGGGTACAAGAAACTCAAAAGATAAACATCAGTATAGAAGAAATTTTAAGATATGCAAATCTAGAAAATGGCTACACACAAAAAGGGGCTGATTGATATACCTCTTTGTTCAAATAATTCTTTGATGTTTTCACTTAGACTTACAATGATTTGAAGGCTTACGATAAATCAATATTCAAGAACATTATACCATTTAAATAAGGGACTAATCCATTCAAGCAAAAACTAAGAATAATAAATCCAAAATTGAAATCCTTGGTGAAAGTTGAATTGGAGAAATTGAAGAAAGTTGAAATAATATTCCCAATCAGAAATTTAGAATGGTTGTCAAATCCTATCATCGTGAGAAAGAAAAGTGGTGAAATTATATTGTGCATTGATTTTCAAGATCTGAACAAGGAAATAATTAAATATAATTATCCCCTTCCTAACATGGAAATGTTGCTTCAACAATTCACTGGCTTAGCATTAATTCCCATGTTAGATGGATTTTCAAGATATACTTAGGTGCAAGTTGCAGAAGAGGATAGATCAAAAACTTACTTTATAACACCTTGGGAGACATATGCATACGCTCACATGCTCTTTGGATTGAAAAATGATAGAGGAACCTTTTAGAGATCTATGGATCATGCTTTTAAAGACCTGATTGAGAAATTTATGGAATATTATCAATATGACCTCACTATTCATTCTAAGATCAGAGAAAAACATATTCATCATTTAATAGAAGTTTTTCAAATATATAGACTATATGGAATTTATCTTAATCTGAAAAAATGTTAATTTTTTTATCTTAGAAGGAAATATTTTGAGGCATATAGTCAATAAAGAAGGTATATACATTGATCCTAAAAGAGTCAAGGATATCAAAGAACTAAATCCTTTGACTTCAAAAAAGGGAGTGCAATCATTTATTGGCAAGATACATTTGTGAGAAGATTTTTCCTAGATTATGTAATGATTGTCAAACCAATAAATGCATTGTTGAAGAAAGATCATAGATATGAATGGACCTAGAAAATACAAAGAGAATTCAAAAACATCAAGAGATGCAATCACCACAACACCTATTTTGATCAATCCATATTTTAGTAAATATTTCATTATATATTATTTTCTTCCCAAGATTCTATTGTTTCCATTCTCACATAGAGACATTCAAAAGGAGAACAATTACCAATAAGTTTCATGAGAAAAAATATTCATGACTATGAATTGAAGTATTCAGAGATACATGAGCAAGCTCTTTCTTTAGACAAAATAGTGGTTGACTTTAAAAATTATATTCTGTCATCCCATATCATAGCATATGTTCCTACTTCTGTAATGAAAATGCTTCCCAATCAACAATTGAGAGAAGGGAAATGGAAAAGTTGGCTAGAGAAAATTCAGGAGTATGATATTGAGATCAAGCCACTGAAATCAGTTAGAGGACAGGGGTTGTGTAAGCTCATTGCTAGGATTGATTCATTAAATGGGACCATATCAATTTAAAAAGAATCATCTACATCAACTCTGGAATGGTATAAGGATGTAATTTTCTATTTAAAATAAGGCCAATTCTCAAATGTCATGTCACCAAGAGAAAGGAGGGCACTAAAAATGAAATGAAATCAATATGTATTTGTGTTGAAATTTTGTTTCGCAGAAATTTTGATGGAATTTTGTTAATATGTGTTGATGCAAAAGGCTTAGAAACTATGAAGGAATTTGTGGTGGTCACTTTGCACCCACAATTACTGCACATAGAATAATGAGAGCCTAATATGATTAGCTGAATATCCTCAAAGATTCATAATCGATGATAAGAAAATGGATTTCTTGTCAAAACATTTCAGGAAGAATGAAGAGAGAAGCAATGCATTTGAAACCAATATAAATAGAAGAACCATTCACTCAATGGGGAATTGATGTGATTGGGACAATAAATCCAAAATCGAGAAAAGGCCATTTATATATCCTCACAATGACAGATTGTTTCACAAAATGGCAGGAAGCAGTAGAATGAAAAAAGGTTGATTCTAATGAGCTTATAATATTTCTTAAAGAAAATATTTTAGCAAGATTTGGGGTTCTAGAAAAATTCATTATAGATAATTGATCAATATTCATTGGGTCAAAGTTTACTAAATTTTGTGGAGAATTTGGTATAATCATGGGACAATCATCAAACTATTATCCACAAGGAAATGGTTTAGCTAAATATACTAATAAGACTTTGATCCAAATTCTTAAGAAGACCATTGATCTCAATCAAAAGAATTGGAATTTAAAATCGACAGATGCATTATGGGCAAGTAGACTAACACCAAAGGGAAGCACCAGAAATTCCCCATATACATTGGTGTATGGAAAAGAAGCAAGGATGCTAATTAATCTAGAATTCAATGCGATAACATATGCTATGAACATAAAATATGTAGAATAAGTCTCTCGTTTACATGGAAGATATAAGCAGTTGATAAAATTGGAGGAACAACGAGTTGAAGCATTAAAGAAAATAAATCAAAGACAACAAACAATTATGAAGAATTTGGATCAGAGCACAAAAATGAAATACTTTCAAAAAGGACAAATCGTCCTATTATGGAACAAAGAAAAGGAAAAGCCTTCTCTTCATACAAAGTTTGAAGTGCTATGGATCAACTCATTCATTATTGTAAATATTTTGGGTTACAATTCCTACTTACTCAAAGAGATGAAAGAGACAATACATATGTTTCCATTCAAAGGCCAACATCTTAAAAGTTTATTTGCTTGATCATTTCTCCTCTAACCTGTACATAGAATTTACCTTTTTCTTCATGTACTTTTTCATTTGTTTTCTTTTTCCTACACTGAATCCATTCCCAATGGTTGAGATTATTGGTTCTTAGTGACCCAAAGGGGGTCCCTTCCCATAGTTGGAGTATGTTTTTGACATGTATATAATGTAGTTTTTTCCCTTTAATTATTTTCTTTACTTAGAAAAATTATTATTTCATAACGGGTTCACAAGTCTCTTTATCAAAAGTTCCACGTCATACAAATTTCACTTCCATTTATCCACCACCCACATATTGCACCATGACTTAGTCATTTTTTCAAGTTTCTTTTAATAATGACATGTTTGTGGGTTAGCATACTTGTGGGTGTGGCCCTTTTTATTTTTCATAAGTCAGTTTTCTCCATCCTTACTAAAATGAACCTTGTCTTCTTTGATCTACATTTTTCTCTATATTTAGATTTTTCTTGATATCTCATTTCATGACGGGTTCACAGGTCTCCAATTTTTGTAATTCTCCATTATTTTCAAGTCCAACCGACCGATCCTAAACTTATTATTTTTCTCCACTCTCATCATTAAACAATACTTAGTTGATTTTCAAGTCATGACGGGTTCACAGGTTAGAAGACTCACGGGTTAGTATTTCCTTTTTTATATGCCCGCTTCCATGTTGTAATGTATGATTTTACTTTGTCACTTATCCCAACACTCACTTAATGCTAAATCCTATGGAATATAAATGCTAATTAATTTTTAAAATGACATTAGCAATAGGAAATTTCTCGAGGAAAATTCCATTTAATTCATATTAACTATTTCATTGAAAAAAAGTTTCAAGTTATATTACCAAGAAAAAAATTATTTTGAAATCAACTTCCAAGGGAGATTTACGAGAGTCCGCCAACTTCACCAAAATGGATATCAAAAGACAAAAATTATGTTGAGATACTTTGAACTTGTTTGGCTGAGAAGACTAGAATTTTCATTAGTCAAGATCTTATTGGTATTACTCGTCACTTCCTCTTCTAGAGAAAAATGAATTTTTTTTTTGAAAATTGGGTATTTGTCTAGCTGGATGTGTCCATGAAGTATTTGACTATAAAGAATTAATCTCATGGTGTGATGATAAATTCATCCATATTTGAAGTGTAATTCAACTCTAGAGTGAGTCGCCTATTTCTTTAGCACTATCAGTTTTTAGGAAAATGTTGAAACTTCCAAATCCGACCATTAATTTCAAAGGAGATGAAGAAAATAACTTTCTAAAAGAAAAGAATTATGTATTGGATCTCTTAAAGGAATATCTAGAATATCCTACAACAATGCCAGAAGACATATCAAGAATTTAGGTCAGTTTATTAAAGAATCCCTATCAAGAACTAGCATGGTTTTTCACCAGAAATACAGGTTAGGAATCCACGTCAACCATCCCTCTATTGGCCTTCTATATCATATATTTTACAATTTGTGAAGAAGAAATTTTTGATTGGGGAAAAATAATATTTTTATAAATATCTACACAATTGTCAAATTTTAAAAGAGAAAAGAAATTCTATATGGCTTCTTACTTGATATTTTTTATTAATTACTACCATGTATTCAAGGGTTTGAGTATCAAGAAAAGGGTGAACTGTAAAATTGATCCAGTGACTATTTGGTACCAAGGTTTATCGAGAAAAAAATTCAATTACTGTTTTTATGAATTATGTAATGGATTTGTTTCTATTTTCAAACAACTTGTTTTTGGAGAGAATAATTCCAGACTGTCACGAGAAGAATCAATTTTCCTAAACCAAAAAGAGACTATAAATAATGTGGATAATTAAAATATTATGAGAATTTACGGCTCTCGTGAAAGACCATTTTTTATACCATATTATGTTCCAAATAGATTATTTTCTATTGAGTTTGCAAGGAAGTATAATTTATGGTTCCATTTCTTCCATGAGAAAATAAAGTAGCAGTTCATTCCACTACCATGGATAATTGGGGAAATATTGATGAGAGGAATCTCTAAAATTGATGAATTTGCATTCCATCCTGATCAATATAATTTGAAATTCACAGAGGAAATCAAGATATTTTACCAAAAACATCTCTTTGTTGATCATATGAAATCAGTCAGGTTTAGTAATGCACTTACTAACACATTCATTTTTGGAGAAGAAGAAGGTGATCGTCATGATCCTCTGGCCCAATTTTTTGAGAAAGGAATAGATTATATTGAAAGCATTGTGAGTACAATAGACCGATACAAAAATAAGGGAAAAGTATCAAATGAAAAAGGTTCTCAATCTCCCACTATATCACAAAAGAGTGCCCCACCCAAAAATAACTTTAAATGGACAACATCACAATAGAGAATTTCTTCAACAAATAATTTAGGTGATGGAGGTGATAAAAACCCTCTACATGGAAAATTGGAAAAACCACACAAACTTCAAGTGAAAAGAAAAAGGACTAATTCTCAGCAGTAAATTGAACAACGATAAGTTGAACAACACGTACTCGAAATTGAATCTTCTCTAGAAGATATGGAATTGGAAATTGATATTGAGAATATCCAATTTCCCAATGATAACCAAATATTTCTAGAAACTCAATAGAGTGCAGTTGATCTTGCCATTCAAGAAGAATTATTTTCAGAAGAAGAATCCATTTCTATACAAAATAATTTATTTGATAGAACTTCCAAAAAATTGATTCTTGAAAGATCTTGTTCAAAAAACGAAAGGGGAAAATTCCATGCTGAACTTGACCTTAGTAAATTTTCTTCATCTAGAATTGCTAAGTTTCATAAAGCTACAATGGATGTTCTAGATGCTTCGATAGATTATATGGAAGATGAGAATTCCAGGCTTAAAGAAATAATCAAGGAATAAGATTCTACTCTAATTCTTCCTCTGATACTCGCTACAATAGTTTCAAAAATCCAATCCAGGAAGAGCTTCAACAAAACCACAAAATCAAGCCTAAGGATAAAAGGGGCATCAAGTTTACTTTTTTATACCATGAACTATGTTGAAGAAAATATCATGAAAATAATGTCTATTATTTTAGAGAATTGGGATTTAGCAAATAACTTTGCCTCTTGGTTCCAGAATTCAAAATACAAGGGAATATTTACAAGCTAACAAAACAAATGATGAAGAATTTTATAACAATGCACTCTCTACATTTGTTTAAAAATTATAGGGATGATTGAATACCAAATAAAACAAGAAGATTTTTCCCTCTCTAATTTGTGTCAAGCAATTGAAGGCATGTTAGATAAAAAGGATCAAAATACTAAGAGAATTGTTAGGTGATTTGAATGCTTTAAGTAGAAATAAGAATGAAGCCTATTCTAAATTGACGAAGTTAGACCTCGTGGGCACAAATCGTGAAGTACCATACCTAAAGTTAATTGTGAATTCAATTCTTCAAACAAGACAACAATTTGAAGAACATGTTCAAATATTAAAAGGAATGTTAGCAAGAAAATTCAACAACATAGTAGTACACTGAATAAGACATTGAAAGTTGGCTTGTTGAGTATGCAAATAGAAATGAGGACATCAAAGTTACATTACAAAAAATTTCAATTTACTATAGAGAAATTGAAGGAACCTTATTTCATATAGAATCGAATCAATAAATGATTGTTTATCCTTTACGTGATTATATTGAAAATGGTTAGAATCAACCTTAATCAAGCTTATCGAGGATAACCAAACATAAGTAATTGGTACCAGTGAAGAAACTGTCACCAAAAAAAATATAAGAGCAACAAAGGCCCAAAAATGAGACATGATAGATTCCATTACGGTAATTCTGAATGGATCATATCCATTTCCTTGTCATATTAGAATTCATCTATTTATATTTTTATCTATTTTAAGAAGAATTTAATAGAATTCTGATTTTTCCCTTTTATCTTTTTTTTTCCATGTCTTACCTTGCTGACACCTTGTTCACATTTTGTTCCCACTCTTCCTTTATTCTTCTTTATTTTTTATGGTCCAAGGGATCCCCAATCCCAGTCCATTTTGGATGAACTCTTATTTTCATAAACTATTAAAGTCATTACTTTTTGAGAAAATCTAAGAGACCTATTCCGGGTTTAATTTTGGTTGTATCTTTGAACTCGAAGAATTTGCGAAAAAAATATTTGAAGTTGACCTATCAAAATCTTGTTTTTATTTTAATAGAAAGACTCTTTTAAAGTTCTCTTATATCTGGACCATTTGTATTCCTTTCCTTGAATTTGATAAAATTATTAAATATTGTAATGAATGTGAGATTTGTGTTATAATTTTCTTATTTATATATTTCTGCAAAAATCTTTTATGAGTGGGTTCTTGGTCCCTTTCTCTAGAAATTTTGATATGTTTGTATTCTTTATTTAATTCAAAATATATTTATTTATTTATTTGAATAATACATATCTGGATTTCGTTGATTAACATTCTCTTACATTTATACTTTTCATGATAAGTTTAAAGATAAATATTTTAAGAGTTCAAAGAGGAGTACAACCTCTATAAAAACAAAAGGGGGATTTTATCCTCATGAGGTTGTTGTTTCGATCTTAACCAATTCAAATATCAACAAAACCAAACCAGGAAAACCAACATTCCTTGAGTGTATTTTTCTCTTGTTGTCTTATTCAATCAAAATAAAAGGTTTCATGTCTAACCTTGGCCTACACCTAAGACATAATCAACATCATACCCTCTTGATTACACAAGAACAACATTGCAACCAATTTGTCTTACATCTATATGACTAACAATGTCTACTAGATTAATCTAAATATTAGCTTCAATAGTATTACATCATGAATTATTTATAGGATTTACAATAGGAAAAACCATAAATAAAGGCACCCAAAAACGGTTACAGATCCACGTAGATCATTGGATAAGAATTTTGTGAATCTTGGGATTCTATTACAGTCGACTACCGGTAGACCTACATTTGGTATTCAGTCAGTTTCTACACGAACTCTTTTCAACCTTATTTTGACTAAAATTTCGACTTGTTCTCAATCTCTTTGTCTTTGACTTTTCCCAGTCGATCACTTTGACCTTTGACTTTCACTCCTAGTCGATCCACCTCGACTAGAAATTCACTGTAAAGCATATAACAAACCAACATTCTCCCACTTGTTGACCTCTTTGTTGAAAGATGAGACATTGTTTGTGCAATGATGTGTCGTAGGAAGGGACATTGTATTCATTTTTTACAAGGTAGTAAATTGTTTCAAAAGCACTCTCGCCATATATTCTTTTGAACATTGGCACTCTACAAAGTTTTTTAACTTCCATGAATTATTTGTCTTTTATGACATCTAGGTCTATGAGTTTGTGTAGAATTTTTTTTTGTATCTCAAAAGAAGAACTCGTAATAGTGTCATTTTTACAAAGGAATGACTCAAAGTGACCATTTATAGGATCCTCACTATGGAACAATACGCCATACTCTTTTGTGGTAATAATTAAATTAAAGTGCAAATAAATTTTCATTTGGGTTTTTTACCATACCCTAATTGGTATTTTCAACCACTTTGATATCCAATATATATAGAAAAAAATTCCCCATAGTCCTCTCAATTTTAATCATATATGAGTTAAAGCCAATTTGGACATTTTTTCTAAATACATTTCAAGGTTGGACATTTTTTCTAAATACATTTATGGGTTGATAATGTTGTGATTATGTATCAATGTCTCTTCATGAAGTTCATTTTGATGAGGTATAATTGCTTCAAAAAAAAATTAGACCAGTTCTTAAATACTCAATTGTTCATTTTATTGGCTCTCAGATGAGTATGTAAAATGTAATAAAACTTGTAAGTTGTCAAACAAATAGTCTCCACCCAAATAAGAAAAATTGATTAAATGAAACAAGATATTATTCTCTATTAAAAGGTCCAATTTATTTGTTTTCATGAGCTATGATCAGTCATCTCAACGTGTTCAATGCATTGGAAGTACTTTGCAAACCGAGATAACTAGTATCGACACCTAGTGTTTGAGTGATCTAGTTTTGCTAGGTTAATTTTTTTTCCATATTTTTTTTTATTTACTTTTTACAATCACAATAAACAGAACAAGTGATATGCATAAATATAAGTTACATTTTCAATTCACTATCTAAAAGGTATTAAAAATATAAACATCTTCAAGCAAGACAAGGTAGAAGAAAAAGGTGAAAGAGGTTTTGCACAAGACGAATATTCATATTTTATATATTAGGTGTAAGTTAAACAACAAGGAATTACGAGAATTTAGAGGTTAAAAAAGGGCCTCAAAATAAAACAAAATGTATTATCAATCACAACTTTAAAAGAACCAATAGGATATAGTTTTGGAGGGAAATAAAAAAAAAAACCTTTTTTTTTCTCACATTTTTGACTTATCTCATAAGTTTACTCAAATTTCAAGTGTTTGACTCATTGGATGCGGACTTAAATTCCACATCTAAAAAGTAACCACTTTGCATACTTTTGATACATCCATATTGAGATATACTAGAAATACATGAATATTTCTAGTATATCCCATTGTGGGTCTATCAAAAGTATGTAGAGTGCATACTCCTTGGATGTGGAATTTAATTTCACATCCAACAATTGTGTACACTTGAAATTTGAATTTGAGTAAACCTATAAGGATACAAGTAACAATTATGAGAAAAAAAAAGTATTTTTCTTTCTTTCCCTTGAACTTTTATATGTCTTATTTTATTATTTTACTAGATTATTTTTTTTCCTTTTTCCTTTTTTTTAACAATATAAGATAATAAAAAAAGTTAAATGCACAAAATTACGCTACATTGTCGATCTATTTATAAGTATTAAAAGTATCAACATATATAAATAAAACAAGAATGGAAAATTCAACCCTAATGCTTGGACAATGAAAGAATAGAAGTGCATAAAACTAAGTTACAATATCTACAAGTAAAAAAAACAAAGATACAATAGTAGTTCTTATAGACAGTGTGTACCAACTAACTAATAAAATTCTTTTCTACTCCATGGAAAATAAAATTTATTTGAACATTATTTATTTTGTGAAAAAAATTGAGATCCAGGAAGAATAATTTACTATGAAAAAACAGTAGCAAGTTATTTCACTAAGCATGTCTTGTAACAACATGTTATATGATAGCTTGTTACATGTAATAATGATAACTTAAACTCCTATTCTTGGGGGGAAATGAGCTAAAACTAATTTGTTTTATTGAATGTGATAGACTACCTTTTGACTATGTATATATGGGTCAATATTGTATGGAAATTGTACCCTAACAAATAGTTTTTTAGAAAATAGGAAAGTTGGTTTCTTTACAATTGCTGCAGAATCCCATGGGTCGAAAAGATTTCGAGTCCCATTGAGAATATGCCTCCATTTATTGATTTCACATATGTAGCTTAATTTAAATGAGACATTAACACCAAGTTTCCCACCTTCCCCTAGGAAATTTATTACAGATGCATTTCAAAATAGACACGGAACTGCAAATTGTTCAAACTTCATACAAATTGAAGATGGTGGTGGAGCTATTGTGGGTCTTGAGGAGCTACTCATTTATTTGTTTTGAAGATCATATCTACTATTATTGAGGTGGAATCCAGTTCTCTCAATACCATTGGAAAAGATGTTAGAGCTAACAAAAGTAAGAGTGATCCGGATTTATGTAGGAACACAATGAAATACAAAAATACACATAAACATAGAGATGCAGCGGAAATAAGACTTCATTTCATTAACAACAAATGACTGAAATATGCTTACAGACAGAATGGAAATAAACTAGCTAGGGCGTTGGTAGCTTATCTTTGAGAAGAGATGTGGCCGCTACTCGCATCCATGAGCAGATGATTACAATGAGGCTCTGAAGGCCCTTTTTACAATAAACGGGAATGCCAAAAGTTCTAGACATCTAAAAACCTAACCCTGGGAGATGAAGCGCCAAAAGTCATGTGGGCCCTATTTGGGTAAGTTGGTGCATCAACTTCCCGGGGTCGTAACTTTTGCATACGATCTTCATTTTAGGCGTATGATAGTTCGTTGGAAAGATCTATCTGAGGCATACAATGCTCGAGACAAAATAGCATTGTTACAAGGTATTTTGTGACAAAATACCCAAAAAAAACATCGTTTAGGGCCTCAAAATGGCCCCGAAAATTCAGGACCCGAAAAAATTGCTAAAAATTCTAAACTGTGCGAAAACTGAAAAACTGAAAGAAGTAATGGTGGGTGTCCAAGTGGAATAGGTGGGTGGCCACCAATATACAACTGGATCATTCCTCCCCCCTTAGGAAGCAATGGTCCCCATTGCTTTGAGTTCCTCCATGAGATGAGGAAACTTCTGCTGAACTTGGTCCCTGGTGAGCCATTTGCCTTGGTGAAGGAGTTGGCCTGCTTTGACAACTTGATATAGCGGTATCCTTTATTTTTGGGTGTGCTTGATCTGTGTATCCATGATCTGATTAGTTCTGGCTTGTTCCATGCAGTCTAGATTTAACTCTGTTGGTGTGAGTTGTTCTGCCATGTCAGATGTGTCAAGTAGAGGTGGAAAGTAGGGCCAAAGGCGGTCCACATTGAACACTGGGTGCAGACCAAGGAATGGTGGAATGCTGAGCTCAAAGGAATTTTCCCCTACAACCTTGGTGAGGGTGTACGACCCATATTGAAGCGGATGAAGCTTGCGGTGGGGTCCAGCGAGGCGCTCCTTTTGCAAATGCAGACACACTTTGTCGCCCACTTGGAAGTTGTGTGGCACCTGATGTTGATCATGTCATTGCTTGTACTTAGCATTGGCTCTGTCCAAGATGTCATGAACCTATTGGCAAATGTGTTGAATGTGCTCAATGAATTTTTTTTCCTTATTCGCCTCAGACTGGACATGAGCTAAATCTTCCTGAGTGGCCACAAATGGCATGGCTATGTCAATGGGACATAGTGGCTGGAATCCCAAGCCCACTTGAAAGGGGTTGTGGCTAGTTGAGCTATGGAGAGCTCAGTTGTAGTTGTGTTGTACATAGGGGAGGCTCTCATCCCATGTGTGTGGATGCTTTGAATTGTACATGCGTAGAATGTGTACGATCATCTGATTGACGACCTCTGTCTGGCCATCAGTTTGCGGATGGAAAGCTATGGACTTGGTGAGCTTGGTCTCCAACATCGACCAGAGGCTGGACCAAAATGTACTGAGGAACCTACTATCCCGATCTGAGATGATAGATTGTGGGATCCCAAAGTGTACCCACACTCGTTCAAAGAAGAGTTTAGCAGTGGCTTCTGCTGTGATATTCTTCTT
>ML783372.1:420801-437011 GCA_009831015.1 Picea engelmannii | reverse complement strand
TCTCTCTCTCTTTTCCCTTATCTATCCACCTTTATCCCTCTCCCTCTCTCATCTCTCTCTCTCTCTCTATGTATCTCTCTCTCCCTCTCTCTCTCTCACACACACACACACCCACACACAAACACACACACACCTCTCTCACTCTATCCCTCCTTCCATTCATCCATCCCTCTCTCTCTCTCTCCACCCCCTATTCCTCCCTCTCTATCTCTCTACCTCCTGTTAGCTCTATGTAAACTTTGTTCGGTTGAGAAATGAATGACAGAGGCAACCTACAAACCAAATTTGAGATCCAAAACTATCCTTTCGGACCTCGAGAGGGCTCTCTCGGGAGACGTTGTCTCGACATGGGATATGGCTTTAAGTTGTTGGCTAGATTTAACACCTATGAATAATAAGTTGTGGTTCTATTGGAGAAAAAGAGTAAGACCCAGGAATATGGAGTTGATTTAAGAAAACTATAGAAACAAATGACTCGATAATTGAACTTGAGAGGATAAAGGCTAATAAGCAACAGTTTTCAGTTTAAAATTGTTGTGTGTGGCGAGGAGAAAAACACTTGAAGCAACTTGGAGCATTGTTGGGGATGAATTCAGATTTAACTTAGAGGAAAGACGGTTTGTATAAATGGCGTGAATCCAAGGGCGTTGTGTAGCAAATCCTAGGTTCAAAATTACGTTCCTATTCAGACATAAATAGATATGAAAAAAAGAATACAGGAAGTACATACGCAAAGAAAGGAAACAATACATCCAATTGCTACAATTAGAATATTTTCATCAAAGCTTTAGGACTTTTGCATTAAATTTCGATCGAGCTCAAAATACATTCAATAGTAATGTCTACACTAGTTTTCCAACCAACCCGGATTACATCAAAAGAAAAATATTTATAGGTTGGGACTTCGCTTGGGTTGCCCTTCTCTTTAGCTACTATCCCTAGTATTTAGGAAACTTCTTGTTTTCTGTTAAATGTTCTTTCATATGATGCCCTTCCATGAATATAAACCAAATATATTCGGTCGCATCATAACCGCTTGTCTTTTCCATGGGGGTTCAATTATCAGCAGGGTCTAGTTATGGGGAGAGTGATGTGTCTATTCCTTCCTTTGACATGGTATCTGAATGATCAAGTGATCTGTTAGACTCTCACCATCAACTGTTAGAATCCACTGGGGTGCATGCGTGGAGAGTGACTGTTGACTATCATTGTCATTACCAAAATGACAAAAATCGTATGAGGATGATGCCTTATTCAAAACTTTCGAAATATGCGCCACGTTTGAGAATACAATAATGGAGCCAGTTAATCATGTTTCTTCTGTACACTGGTAAAAGTCGTGTGGACTTTCTCCCCAACCGCTTCACATTCTCTGAAGTGCTTCACATTCCTTTATTCTCACATCCTTTGTGCTTCACGCAACTACATGATTGTATCATGTGCTTCCCTGAGCTGTCTCTTGAGCCAAGTCACATTTCCTTTGCAGCCTTGGGATGCTAACACCTAAAGTTTCCTTGATGCTCACTGTTGTCTTAGTTCCCTGTTTTCCTGGTAAAGCTCATCAATAGAGAGTTGCGCTTGTTTCAACTTCTGAGATGGCTCATGAATGTTTGTGCCTTCAACATATTTCCTCCTCATTTTGCTCTGGCTTTCTCGACTTGTACCTTCAACATGTTCCATCCAAATGGCACGCATAAGTAATTCTTCTGTGACTGACTTCGTGTGCGGTTCTCTTGGGACTTGGGTTTCCTTGACTTCCTTGTTCTTATTTGGCTTGCCCCTTCTTCGGGGCAGTTGTTGTTGGGGGGACAGGGCTTCCAATGTATTTCCTTCCTTCATGGCCTCTCCTTCTTCAACCTCCGCGTAGTGTGATATCACCCTTTCCACGAGTAGAGGTAAATCTCCTTTGGGATCTTTGGGGATTCCCATTGTGTGCAAGAATGAATCCCAGTTTCTTCCCAACCGTCTTAATTCCTCAACTACCAACAATTTAATCAACGATACATAAAAGAGTTTCCTTTTCGATTGATCTTCTTCAGCCTGAGCGTTCTCCACCATCTCTCGAAGGTTCTGGTGTAAGAAAAAGGGTATTTTTAATGGTCTCCTTCCAATGAAGTGCATAAATAATCTAATGGGATGAAAATGTACTCTGTCAAACCTACTCTCACAAGTGAAATATTTCCTAATTACTCCAAGGAGTTTCTGAAAAGGTTCCTACAAATGTTTACCCGGAATGCCCGCCTCGACCTTCCCATCTAAATATTCATGTTTGATGAAGTCTTCATAGCACCATGTGTCCAAGGACATGCCTTTGAACCATCTTTCATCATGCAGATGGATCTCTGTCACAGTCGAAAGAGTTTCTTCTATTACATGGATAGTGGCACCCACAATCACCGTGTGGAAGCTATCGAAACTGAGTGCGAACTTCTCAACCAGTCTCATATTAAATCCTTGGATTGTTCTACAAAATTCCATGTATCCTAACTGGTCAAAGGATGCTCTAATCACTGGATCTTCATTTATCAATGTTAAGCTCTGGGGCTCAGGCCTAGCACTTATGCCACTTCGAGCACCTTTCATTATGCTCTAGCAGGCTTCCATGGCGTAAAATTGTACTTGTTCTACATGTAGTGGATTCGATATGGGTTCGAGGCAGGAATATCGATCAACCCGGGCTTGCGAGAAGCACTACAAATAATGCATAATCTTGGCTAGTGAATAGAATGCATGTAGAACATCTTGATTTTATAATAGAGTGGGTGAGAGTTGGAATCGTTCCAGGGAACACTGAATTCATGGTGAATGGATGTTTCGAAGTGAACTGAAGATTTTTCGTAGCACCTCCGCACGATGAGTACACTTTGGGGCATGTAAAGTACAACTGATAAGGGCTGCAGAGCATATGTGATATAAGAATCATGATTTTTCATCCTTTCATCCCTCGTAATGAGTTGATGATGATGCTTTCACTTGCCGACGCAACTTCTATTTAACAAATTTCCTCGACCTTCAACACGTAAAACTTCCTTTCTGATAGGATCAGACTCTTTGGGAACAAACTCGTACCATTTACACATGTTTCGACTCTAACATCCCTTCATGACTCCAAGGGCCAACTGACCACTTGCTGACCTCAAATCCTTTGTTGTTCGGTACCTAGCTTCACATGATTTGACACGCGGACCCTGAATCAACTAAGACCGACCCTTAGTAAAAAACGAAATGACAACTCTAACATCTTTCTCCAATGGGGATTTTATCCTCCCAGTGAGGTAGCAAAGAAAAACAGATCGGGTGCCTGACCATTGGGATTTATTCAAATTTTAGACACTGAAATGCGAAAAACAAAACACACCTAAACTTATTGACATATATTTTAACATACTCAGCATAAACTCAGGGCCTTTGCTTTGGGCTTCAATTTTCTTCTTACATACTAACTCGGAAATGCCTAACTTGAAAAACAAAATAAAATGACTATTTACAATGACATGTGACTCAAACGGACTTTATTGCACCAAATAGTGCTTGAGGAACCTATCATTTACAGGACCCCAACCAACGCATTCTCCATCAAGCTCTTATAGAAAATAATCGTTGTTCTCACGATATGCACTGATTTTGAATGGACCCTTCTAGAGATGATCGAATTTTCCTTTCTTTCCTTTGTATTCGTTTTTCGCGTCCCATTTCAGCACCAGGTCCCCCATCTGAAAATCCTCTTTCTTAGAATGCTTATCGAAGGTTTTATTTATCCTTTCCTAGTGGATTTGTGATCAATTGTACACCTGCTCCCTCATCTATTGTGTGTTACTCAATTGATTTTCCCTTCTCTGGGCATCATCTGGCTCGTCTTCCTACTCTTACAACAAATTCCTGACGAGTAACCCCAGTGAGGTCAGGAAAACCACATATGTACCGTATACGATATGGAATGGAGAGGTCGATATGGAATTTTTTGTAGTGACCTCGTCTTCCCACAGCATGTAAATAATATTTTTATGCCAAGCCTTCTTGTTGTCTTGTAGGAGTATTTTGATGATCCTAGTCAAGATTTTAGTTGATGATTCTGCTAACCCATTTCCCTGTGGGTAATACATTGTAGAGTGTCCCAGGGTTATGTTGTAATCCTGACAAAAATTATCTATCTTCTTAGACTTGAACGCGATAATGTTATCTGTTATGATATTGATAGTGCATCCAAATATCGATAGGGTGTTTGTCTCCAGAAATTCAATGATGACTATGTCAGTAGCCTGCTTTGTTGGAATTGATTCTATCCATTTCGTGAAGTAATATGTGGATGTGAGTATCCATCTATGTTGCACCGAGGATGGTGGATGGATCTCCCCTATAAAATCCAAGCCCCATTGCATGAAGGGCACTTCAAACGAGATCGGTTTCAGGGGAAGGGGTTGTAGCTTTCTCCTTCCATCGAAAATATGACACTCATGGAAACTGGAAACTTCTTTGTAAATGTTTGCGAATATGATAAGCCAATAGTAGATTTCTCTTAGGATTTTATGCACAGTGGTTTTCCAGTAGTCATGTCCTTCATAGTCACCTTTGTGGAATTCTTTGATAGCTCATTTCGCATCATTTTCTAGCAAACAACTCAACAATATCCCTCTGGGATATTTCTAGTATAGTGAGTTATCTAAGATGACGAACTTAACAGATTTGAGTTTTAATAACCTGGCCTTGGTATTAATTAAACCCAGAGGGGCTTTTAGATTTATCAACACATAGATGATTTCTATATACCACGGTGAATCAACAAACTCTTGAGACACCTGCGCAATTATTTCTTCCTGAGGGTTCTCTGACATATCAATGATGAAGTTTATTCCAAAGATGTCGCAGTCCGAGTGTACTATCAAATTTGCAAGGCACTAACCTTTGATCAGCTTCATGGTCTTGATTTCCAAGTCATATTCCAGCATGGCTGCTATCCACTTACCTCTTCTTCCCTCAGGGTCAGGCTGAGTCAGGATATCCTTGATTGAGTTGTTGGGCATGTAAGTGATAATGTGGGAGTGTAATATGTACGTTATGAACTCCTTCAGAGATTTAACTAAGGCGTATGATTGTTTCTCCATGATTTCATACCTTAGTAGAGAGTCCCTCGACGTCCTGTTGAAATAGGCTATAGGTTTCTCAAAGTTCTGATCGTCTTTATGTAATAACACGCCAGCAATGGTATGCTCCGAGGTGAATGAAAACAAGATGAAGTCTTTCATGAAGTCTGGACTGTCCAGCACAGAAACTTTAGTCAGCGCTACCTTGATATATTCAAATGAATTCCTGGCTTCAAGGTTCCACTTGATCTCATTCCCATTTCTGAGCATGCAGGTGATATGTTTTATAATTTCCGCCAGGTTTGGTATGAATCTTCTCAAGAAATTTACTTTTCCCAGGAAGGATTGCACCTCCTTCTTACTGCACAAAGTGCCAATTTTCAAGATTCATTCAACCCCGATGGGGTCTATATTAATACCCTCTTTTGAGATGATGTGCCCCAACAACTTCCCTTCTTACACCCCAAACTGTGACTTTTTTAGATTCAATGATATGACGAATTTCCTATATTTCTGGAAAACCTTCTTTGGATGCTCGAGGAGTTGTTTTTCAGAGTCGGAGTACACCGTGATGTCATCCAGATAGATCACAATAGACATGTCCTTTTCTTCAGAAAATGATATGTCCATTTCCCTCTAGAAGGTAGCTCCGACATTCATCAAGCCAAAAGGAATCTTGGCATACATGAACGTTATACATGGCATCGTGAAAGTCATATTTTCCCTCTCATTCGAGTGTACGAGGATCTGATTGTAACCCAAAAGGTTGTCCAGCATGGACAGCTTCTGGGACCTGTTGACGGGCGAAATTGACCGCTCGTCAACTAGAGGAGTGAATCCGGTCCGGGGTTGTCTACTTAACCCAAGCCGTTTGTATTGATCCACTCCAACGGGTTTAGCGTCTCCATTGGCTGATCTAAGTCATAATAAAATGGAAAAAAAAAAAAACTAAAGAGGATAACTTAATAAAAAAAAACACTCGTTGAAAGCTATATACAAATCTATAATATACCTATAGTTCACTAACTAATATTTATAAAATAGCTCTACGATATATCTATAGGATCATATCTCTAATATATGTGTAATATTTATAAAATGCAAATTTTAATCTAAATCTGCGAAACTCAAATATGGATTGATTTATGACAGCAATACTATCATTCAGTCTTTTTTATTTTTTTTATAAATTTTATAAACAAGAAACGAAATAGTTAACTGTCTAATTGAAAACAGAGAGGAATAGTAGAATGTGTTTTAGATTACAGAAACTTTCTATATTAAATAAAATAAAACTAGCAAACTGACCTGTAATCGCATCTCCTATTTGTCCTGTGTACAGTATCCAATTTCCCTGTTTGATGGAGTAAACCGCAACAGATTTTACAAATGCTTCTCGTAAACATGAAGCAGTAATGATTGAATGCTAATGAAAGAACATATAAGAGATGTAGTGTCAACAATTTTATGATTTTACAAATGGTCACATTAAGATAAATCTGGCTGTAAAAAATTGTATATCACTGCTCATTGAATAAAGAAGATTAATATTCTAATCATCAAATTTGAACAGAGTAATTGTTGTATATAATATGAGGGACATAAAACATGGACATCATATAAATTTCATCACATCAATCTGTAATAAACCATGATATCTAAAGTAGTCACAATTTAATTACAAATCAAAATGACCAAAACTTTAATAAAAATACGATATATTGAAGCTAAAGTTGTACCAATATCCACTTCCATTCAAGTCTGTCAATCATAAATCCATAGTTTCTGCTCCCAGGTAGCGATGGTTCTTAGTTTACAAAAAATACATTTATAAAGGTCACATGACCAAAACGTTTCTTGTGGAAATCATTTGATTTGTCCCAAAAAAAGTGGGGGATGCAACCTCCCAGATTCTACTTGTTATCAAAACTAACAGCCTATTCTAAAACAACATAAAGAAATAGCATGCTGAGAGATGCCACCAGTGGTTCAAATCTTCTTTAGAAATAGTAGGTACTTGAAAACACATAAGAATAAAATATTTCAGATTGCATTTTTGGTTGTAAAAACAAGTAATTCAAATTTTAGTAACTAGCTACAGAATCTCACGATTCTATAGCTAGTTATAATTATTACTAGAATCGTATTTTATTGAATCAATCAAAACAGACTAGATGTAATCTGTGCAAACAAATCATGTATTCTAATTAAATAAAAAGACAAAATCATCCTAAACTTATTTTTAAACACCATACCTCAGATTAAGGGATTTGACTTAATCAAGCAATCTTTGAATTCACAATGGCAGTCGCTGCTTCCACGTTCTTAAAAACAACAGACCCTGTGGATTTTTCTCCTTTATCTTTGGTTTGACCTACGGTTTGAAGTCTATCATTCTCTTTCATTAGCAAATTCACCTGGTCTTCCAACGATTTGATCCAAGACTGAAGTAAAGGCACGCCTCTGTAATACCTATCGAGCCATGACTGACATTCGTTACATTGCAGCTGAATAGACTGTGTATTAGCAGTGATGGTATTAACAGGTGGGGAATTTTCCATCTAACCTGTAGGTTCACTATTGAGTTTGATTCCAGGGAAATTGGGGTTGTCTTTAAGACATGGTGGAAGGTTTGTAACATAATCATAGGGTTTACCAGATCAAAGTCCATACGAATATGGATATTATTCAGTTAGAAACCTTTCAATTTTCGAATCGGAATCCTCGCTTAACACAATTTCATTTTGGTCTACACAGGGCTTAGGTTTATTTAGGGCACATCGTGAAACCCAATGTGCGGCCCTTTTACTTTTATAATTAATATCAACATTGCCTTTACACTTTTTCTTTGCCATTTTTTTAACAGACTTAAGACCACCTTTGGGATACGAATCTGGTAGAGTATCAGGTTGGGTAGTGTCTGGATAGGTCAAGGGTTCCACATTAGAAATAGGATCATAGGGCAAGAGCGAAGGCGGAGAGATGGCAGGCTCGATGAGGGTTTCTGTGAAAACAACCTTGTCAACTTGTCCTATTTCACTGCTAGCAAAACCATTTCTTAACAGGAAGCCATCCCAACAATCACCGTTTAAATTCAACTGATGAATAATAATAATCTTGATCAAACAATGGTGGAATAGGATAGAGTCAGATTTCTTCCTTTTAAAACGCTTTTCCATTTTGTATAGACTTAGAAGGAGAAAATAGGGCATGTTTAGGGGAAAATCGATAAAACTCATGAGCAACCGCAAGTGATATAAGAAAACCAAACCATATCTACCCTCACAGGTAACGAACTATTTGACAACAGCTAACAGATCGTGCCATCTAGGTTTTAGAGATGATACGGGCATACCTTTGTCGCAGCTAGTAATCTTCCTTGAGGTGAACAACAATGACCAGGGAACCTCTTCAACATTTGAGTTTTTAAACCACTTTTGTCCCACCGCTGGCAGACCGGTGGCTTGGCTAATAAAATCTTCATTTAACTCAAGTTGGACGTCTCCTATTTTAGCTCTGCAACCATCGAACATTAATGCAAATTCCTTAGCGACTGTTAAATTAAAACCCTCAAACTTTTCAACAAAGACATGCCAACCATTCCTTTCTAAGTCTTCTCGGGCATTATCAAACAATAACAATGTCTAGACACCATTAGGCTCAATTCTCACTACAGGGGCCATGGCTAATAGCAAGGAATCGACAAGGGATTCGACGATAGGGTTTGACAGAACAGGAACAGATCCGTTGCCCCGAGCTTCCCAAACACAATGCAAAGACAACTCGAAATGGTAGGATGGAGTGTTAATTGCTATGCGTGCGAGGAAAGTCATGAGGCCATGCAAAAACATAATAGCACGTTGTACTTGGATTGACACCTCGGCCTAATGGTACACACAAAAATCATAATAGTTGAAAACCATCATATGCATATCCACAATTTAATAAAATCAATATGTCAAATAAGCAATTGAATCAAAGATTTGATAAGTCAAAAACCCCATTAACATTAGTCGAATGCTAAATGGGTGGTGGTTTAATACATATGTAACCA
The DNA here is from genome assembly GCA_009831015.1 of Picea engelmannii. Taxonomy (NCBI): domain Eukaryota; kingdom Viridiplantae; phylum Streptophyta; class Pinopsida; order Pinales; family Pinaceae; genus Picea; species Picea engelmannii. The sequence continues at coordinate 427,876 of ML783372.1, read as the reverse complement.
AGGTGTGTTCGAGACCAAGGGGTTATAACCATGAAAACAACCTTGTTCATAACAAAATAAGACAAATAGACGATAAACCATATGAACATTAACCCTTTGATGAAATCAAACATGAATTTCGGCTGTGAGTTTTCATGCTTGCAGTCATGAAAATGAAATCAAAAGGCAGGAACGTAAAAAGTGACGAGTAACAAGTGTTGTTTAATGAAAAATATTGTGACGAGTGACGATAATTTAAAAACCCTGTGTAGGTAGCTTGTAAAAATAGAGATTAATATGGCTGCCAACAATGGCGGCACACTAGTAGAAGCAGTTATCTCTGTCGAATGAACAAGTCCAGATTAGGATAATCAGAAAAAATTCAAATCGAAAACAACTAAGAAACTGTTTGAACATCATTATCAATCATAAAACATTCCAGTTTCAGACTGCTTGTTATTTTAAAAGACGAAAAATGATGACAATCTTGACAAAAGAGAGTCACGATGTTAAAGCTAAAATCTTCAATAATGTTGACAGAGCCGTTGCTGCCAGCAGGCGTCCATAGCCTCGACAAGGATGCCATTTAACCCACTCTTATATCTATATCCTACCAAGAAGTTTCAGATCAGAACGAAGGACATTTAAGGTCAAAAGATTTCATATCTGAGAATTTTTGTATACCTGACATTGCTTCACTGCCAGCGGGCCTGTTCAGTACCCCGACGAATTTATCTTGGCGTCATGCATGCATTTACCCACTTCCAGCAGACCTGTTCAGTATCCCAGTTGGGTTTACAAGCACTTCCCACAACTCTCTGAAGATTTATTTAGTTTTAAAGATATTTAATAGAGTGGGGTGACGCTTGAAAATCATGATATTTTGGACATATTTTAATAAATTACAGACCTTGAGAGAATTTTTTAACTGTCCTTCATTAGGATCTAGAGATAGTTTGTTTATAAACCGACCTTTGAAGGTGAGGAGACATCTCTGAGTTGTTCTCTTAAGGAATAGAGACAACGTAAGAATAATTTTTTGTGGATGATCGTGAGTAGCTTCAGTTACAGATTGAAATCAAGAAACGTTTTTCAAACAACAAGCCTTCTTTAACATGGCTGCGAACCTCAAAAAAATATCATAATTGATGTTTTAACAATCTTCAGTAGTCATTTCAGAGGGGAAATTTTTCTGTTCTCTTTGTCTGAAACAGTTAATGGTGCAGGTATGTGTGTTTCAAAATAAAAACTGGTAAGCATAAGGGAAAAATCAAAGCAAAACAACAAAGAAAAACAAAAATCAAGCAAAAAAAAAATATTTACATAGTGTACATGGGAGTGTCATCAGGTGAAATACATTTTTAGAGCTTGGCCATTCACCAGATAGGTGTCTGGCTGTCCCTCTAAATTCTGTAATCGGAAGGAGCTGGGACCCAATTTCTTAGCAATCAAGAATGGTCCTAGCCACAAGTTCTGAAACTTTGTATGCTCTCCTTTTCCCTCATGCGGTTTGTCCCATTTTAGGACAAGGTCACCTACCTTAAAAAAAATTTCAGAGGAAGAATTGGAATCAAACCAGATTTTAACAACGAGTTGATGTTGATCCAATTTTTGTTTCGCTTGAGCCCTCACTTCTTCTAATTTTAACAAAGCGTTAATTCGATTCTCCAAAGGGGGACATTCCTCTTCTTGTATTTTCTACGATAGCTGTAGAGAGGGAAGGAGAATATGTGGTGGCAAAATTGCCTCTCTACCATAAACGAGAAAGAAAGGTGAGTTACCCACAACATTTTTCGGAGTCACTCTATCAGCCCAGATTGCGTTTAACAGTGCATTATGCCAATTTTTATGGTTTTCAGAGGCCGTTCTCTTGATAATTTTGATCATATTTTTATTAGTTGATTCTACAAATCCATTGTTTTGAGGGTAATAGCTAGCAGAATATTTTAATTTAATTCATTTTTCTAGAGCGAAATCACTCATCTCAAGAGATGAAAAATAGGAAGCGTTATCAAATACCAGGCAATCAGGGATACCAAATCGAGTAATAATATTTGAATTCAAAAAAGCTATTACCTGACTGGTATTTACAGCTTTTAATGGGGCAGCTTTGGACCACCTGGTGAAGTAATCTGTGGTTGTTATGATAAACTTATGTTGTTGTGAGGACGACGGATTAATCGGGCCTATAATATCAAGACCCCACTGCTGAAAAGGGGATTCTACTAAAACAGGCTGCAAAGGGAAGGCTGATTTTTGTATTCGTCTGGATGCTTTTTGACAAATTACACACTTGTGACACAAAGCATGAGCATATTTAAAAAGTGTGGGCCAGTAGTAACCTTCTCTTAATACTTTATGGGTAGTGGTATCTCCACCAAAATGCCCACCAGCTTCTCCTGCATGCAATTCCAATAAGACCTTTTCTACTTCATCTTTCTCAAGACAGCGCATTAGTACTCCATCAAAATTTTGACGAAACAGAATACCATTAATCAATTGAAAGGCGACAGATTTTAATCTTAGCGCTCTTATTTTTGTAGGATCCAGGTGACGGGGAGCTGACCCATGTTCAAGACAAAATTTTATATCATCATACCAGGGACTAACAGGGTTTTGTGCACAGCAGATTAAATTTTGGTAGTGTTATCCTGGATTCGACATATCATTTTCCTCTTGTTGTCCTGCAGCTAAGTCAGCGAATAAATTGCATAACCCTTGACCTCTCACTATTTGTGATGGGGTGATTTCTATGTCATACTCTTGCAAGGATGTGACCCAGTTTGCCCTCTTTTCTCCTAGTTCTTTCTGTACTAATAGATTTCTAACGGTCGGGTAAGGGACAATGATTTTCGTCCTAGATTTCAAAAGATAAGATCGGAAGTGATTTACTTCCTTAAAAATAGCATAGGCTTGCTGATCTAATGTTGAGTAATTAAGTTCTTCCCCTTTGAAGGCTGAGCTCATAAAGGCAATTGGGACTTCATTGTTTTCAGTGTTCTTTTGAGTTAGGATAGCGGCGTAAGATTGGTCAGAAGCGAATGTGTAAAGAGTGAAGTCTTGCGAAAAGTCAGGGCTCATCAGAGAAGGAGCGTCTATTATAGCCTTTTTTATTGAATTAAAAGCTTGGTTTTCTAAAGGTCCCCAATGGTATTGTATGTCCTTTTTTATTAGGTTTTGTAATGGTCTCACCATTTCTGAAAAACTGGAGATGAACCTGCTGACAAAGTTTATCTAACCTAAGAAAGATTGCATAGAATTTTTTGACGAGGGAGGGGAGAGGTTCGAAATGACTTGAGTTCTTTAAGGGTCGATAATCATCCCTTCGCTTGATACAATAAATCCTAAGAGCTTACCTTGTTCTACTGCGAAGATAGATTTTTTAGGATTCAAAGAAATGCCATACTTACGACATCGCTGTAGAATGGATCTTAAATGAGCTAGATGATCTACTTTGTTTTTCGAGAAGACAGTAACATCATCCAGGTAAACTACGACAGATTGATTGATTAAGCCTTGGAAAGCGATGCCCATCGGTCTCTGGAAAGTGGCACCATCATTTATGAGTCCAAAGGGCATCTTCCTATAAGCGTAGGTGCCCCATGGAGTGCGGAAGGTGGTTTTAAGTTGATCTAGAGGGGACATCAGGACTTGGTTATACCCTGAAAAACCATCCAACAAGGATAATATTTCATAACTAGATACCTGTTGAAGGATTTGTTCCATATGTGGGATGGAGTAGTTGTCTTTATCAGACGCTCGATTAAGATTTCAGAAATTGACACATAGTCGGATTTCACCACTCTTCTTCCGGACATGGACAAGATTAGAGACCCATTGTGTGTGCCTAACTGGGAAGATTATCTTAGCGTTCATGAGTTTATTTAATTCCTTCTTGATAGTTGCTTCGAGTTTTGGATGCATTTTCCTTAACTTTTGTTGAAAAGGTAAGGTTTGGGGTTTCATAGGAATGACGTGTTGTATGATGTTAGGATCAAAGGTTTTTAGGTTATCGTACATCCAAGCAAAAACATCTTTGAATTCCTTAAACAATTTAATAAACGCTTATTTTTCTTGTTTAGAACATCCTACCCCTAAATTAATGTACTGTGGATTGTCTTTAGTTCCCAAGTTTACTTTTTCATATGTTAAAGAGGAACTATTCGTTTTACAGTTCACTAATTTTTTGAACTTGTCGTGAAGATCATAAAAATTTTCTAATCTAACTACAGATTTTGGGATAGAATTTACCATGTCTGATGAAGATTCAGGAGATCTTGGATCTGGTATTACCGTGAAGTCACGAAGATTTTCTTCATGAGTACCTTCATCGAATACTGTGCCCTAGAAAGTTTCTTCAATATGCAGGAAACTTATAATTTGTTGATCGTCATCGAAGACTCTCCAATTCGTGATGTTATCGGGGATTGATGGTCTGAACAACAGTTCGATGGAGAATGCATTCGGAGATAAGCCTTCTGCAGGAAAAAGTTTCGAAGCTACATTAGCTAACAAGTCGTCTTCCGAATTATTCAATCTAGGAATAGAATTTATTTTAAATGTAGAAAACTTATTCATCAAATTCCATACCTCAGATTGGTAGCTTTTAAGGTGCAGAGATAAACAGTGGATAGAATTTTTTACCTGTCTAACCACAATTTCTGAATCGCCAAAAAATAGTCAAGTTTTGAACGTTCATATCTAATGCTTTCCTGAGGCCTTGCAATAAAGCCTCATATTCTGTTGTGTTGTTTGTACATTCAAACTCTAACCTGCACACAATTAGGGTTTTGTTACCTGCTGGATCAATAATCACACATCCTGCACCAGCTCCTTCCTTGGATTTTGACCCGTCAAAGTAAAGAGACCATATTTGATTTTTATCGGGTTCATGTGACCATTGGGTAGAAGTTGTTGGCTGCATATATGTCAAAATTTCAGACTATTGTTCCGGGTTAGTGATAGCGGAAGTTTCAGCCATGAAATTGCTGAAAAAGGTATCCATCCTTTGTATTTCGGGTGAATCAGCAGAAGGTGTAAATGGATCATTGGGATCATTTAAATATGTCACTATGAACTTTAGGTAACGTTCACGATTTACCTTGATTCTATTGGGCTTTCCATTCTCGGGCAGCCACAAGTGAGACCAATCCATCACAAAATAGCCATGTAGTTGTTCTGACCAGTCTTTGGTTAAAAACAAACCATAAAATTCTGGGATATCTACAACAATAATATCAATCACTTGATGAACTTTAGGGTTAGATGAAAATCTTATAAGAACATTTCTTAATTCGCCTATAACTTTAATACTAGTTCGATCAAGTTGGATGATCTTCAAGGTGGATGGTTGAACTTCAGCATTAGTCTTTTGACACACATACCATGGCATTACGTTAGATGACACTCCTGAATCTACCATACAGTTGTGCACATTCCTATTGAATATTTCAAAAGTTAACAAAAATGGGGGGACATTTCTGTGAGTACTAATGGTGGAAGCTTGTTGTTTTTTACTCGCAGCCTTTAAAACTAATTTATCTACATTTGTTACATTATTTACAGGAAGGTCTCTTTTATCATGAGAATCAGAAGTAGTATTGGCGGAGGCCTTCTGAGGAACTTTGGGGTTGTTCTGAAAACCTTTGTTGCTGCTTGGATTGCCATTTTTTCTATTCTCTGCAATATTCTGTACCATTTTTTGTAGAAGAAATGAGAATTTTAATAATTCATAAACATAAATATTAGCCCTTAACTTTTTTAGATCTTCAACCAAATCATAATCTAAGCTTGGGTTTACATAATTTTATTTAGTCTTAGTTGATTTAGACTGTTTTGGGGGCAAAGTCGTAGCGATTTTAGAAGAAGGCTTGTTTGTTGTCTTACTCCTAGTATTATAAGGATGCATTGTTTCTAAATTAGCTTGAAAAATAATATCCGAGAAATGTCCAAAAATGTTCGGAGAGGATTCATCTTCTTCTATTGTCTCTTGTTCAACTACTTCCTTAGGGATCTTAGGAGGTATCAAGTTATCTTGTGCTTCTAGAATCATTTGAATAGCGAATTGCAGGCTTTCTAGATTTAGGCCTTCAGTATTTGAATTAGGTCGGTTGGTGGGAAAAGGATTCCTAAACGGGGGTTTGTAAGGCCCTTTTCTCGAAGAAGCTTCTTCAATCGTCCTTTTCAAATCTATAACTTGATTGGACATTTTTTGAACGACTTTCTGTAAGTTTTCTAAATCTGAGCTTTCAGGTTGTGCTTTGTTTTGGGAAGGTCTAGGGAGGATTTCGATTTTCTTTTTGGAAAATGAACTAGTCTCTATTTCGTTGCTATTAGTGTCTTTTCAACTAAGGATGTCTTTCTCGATCTGACTGGCCTCTTCAAAGGCTTCTAACAATGTGGCTTTCTTAGATCTCTTTACCCAAATGGCTATGCTTTGATGTAAGGCTTTCGTATAATATGCTATGATAAGATTCTCGGCAGGCATCGAATCCATAGGGATTCGGTTCTTTAGTCTTAAGAACCTTTGATTAAAGTCTTCGATATTCTCTTTGGGGTTCATTCTTAAACTAGAAAGCTCCATGACTAGAACTTCTGGAGACTTTTCATCTCCAAACTTCTCAAGAAAACAGGATTCAAACTTCTCCCATGACATGATGGTATGGGGTTGTTGGGCAAAGTACCAGGTCAAGGCATTTCCCTCAAAGGTGTAGGGAAACAATCTATAGACTACGTCTTCGTGCTCGACACTACAAAGTCTAATGGCTAACATAAAAAATTTGATGTGATCTTCGGTGATCTGTTTAGAGTCCGGGTCAAATTTAGGGAGCCACTTCTCTGGGTGTTTGGGTAAGGGATGTTGAGGCCTAGGTATGGTGTAAGGTAGCTAGAGAGGTAGTAGGGGGGCCCAGAGGGCCCATAGTGATAGTAGTGGAGGTCATTCAATGTAAGGAGGACTAGGTCCACTATATTATTAAATAAGACCCACTATGGTAGTTAGATATAATAAATGTAAGAGGACTTCTTAGAAGGTTCTACTTCTAGAAGATTCCTCCTCTAGAATGTTCTTAGGTGATGGTAGCACTATATAAAGGGG
>ML783372.1:407455-419795 GCA_009831015.1 Picea engelmannii | reverse complement strand
CCATGGGACCCTGGTATATGGTTGTACATCAAGCGTTGAGGACAACGCTTTCATAAGGGGGATGGAATGTAAGGTAGCTAGAGAGGTAGTAGGGGGGCCCAGAGGGCCCATAGTGATAGTAGTGGAGGTCATTCAATGTAAGGAGGACTAGGTCCACTATATTATTAAATAAGACCCACTATGGTAGTTAGATATAATAAATGTAAGATGACTTCTTAGAAGGTTCTACTTCTAGAAGATTCCTCCTCTAGAATGTTCTTAGGTGATGGTAGCACTATATAAAGGGGTTCAAGCAATGTAATGAGACATGAAGAGAAGTATTATATGTGGAGCGGTAGCTCAATAGGAGGATGCCCCCTCGAAGAGGCAAGTGAACATGAGAGGATCCCTTCCATAATAGGATCCATTGTATGGTGTTGCCCTACCTCAGGGGTTTGATATAATAAAGTGTGGTTTCTTCTATCTTGTTTGTGGATCTATTCAGTATTTGTGGTGATTATATTTTCAGATCTATTTAGGTTCTTAACATATGGCCAATGCATCTTGGTCGAGCTAGGGTCTGGTGGGATTGTTCTGGTTGGCCATAGGTGTAGGTGGTGTCGAAGGCTAGGATGAGGAACTGCCTTCATCAGAGGACTCTTCTCCAGAAGAAGAAGGAGATGAAGGAGGTGGTGATGGTGGTATACCAGATCCTCCCGCTACAGGAGTGAGGATTGGATCTGTAGGGTTTAAAGTAAGTTCAATGCCTCCAAGTTTTTCTTTGATATTAGATAATTGTAATGGTTGGTCCAAAGGTTGGTTTGGTTTTCTTAAATGGGTGAAGGCACTGTGTGTTCTTATGAGAGAATGACGAACAATCTCTTGTATGTCACCACCCATAGGATTTAGGGTTACTAGTTCAACTGTGATCCATAGATTGTCGTTTGATGTGGTTGTTGTTTGAGGGAAAATTTTGTCATTTGAATGACTTCTAGTCACTATAGGTGAGCGGGTAGGTGGTGGAGGAGTCTTACGACCACCTCGTGCCACTAATAATTTTTAGGCCCTCCTTCTAGCACCATTTGTTGACGGGCAAAATTGACCGCTCATCAACTGGAGGAGTGAATCCGGTCCGGGGTTGTCTACTTAACCCAAGCCGTTTGGATTGATTCACTCCAATGGGTTTAGCGGCTCCGTTGGCCGATCTAAGTCCTAAGAAAATGAAAAAAAAAAAAAAACTAAAGAAGATAACTTAATAAAAAAATACACTCGCTGAAAGCTATATACAAATCTACAATATACCTACAATTCACTAAATAATATTTATAAAATAGCTCTACGATATATCTATAGGATCATATCTCTAATATATGTGTAATATTTACAAAATGAAAATTTTAATCTAAATCTGCGAAACTCAAATATGGATTGATTTATGACAACAAAACTATCATTCAGTCTTTTTGATTTTTTTTATAACTTTTACAAACAAGAAACGAAATAGCTAACTGTCTAATTGAAAACAGAGAGGAATAGTAGAATGTGTTTTATATTACAGGAACTTTCTATATTAAATAAAATAAATCTAGCAAACTGACTTGTAATCGCATCTCCTATTCGTCCTGTGTACAGTATCCAATTTCGTTGTTTGATGGAGTAAACCGCAACCGATTTTCCAAATGCTTCTCGTAAACGCGAAGCAGTAATGATTGAATGCTAATGACATAACATATAAGAGAAGTAGTGACAACAATTTTATGATTTTACAAATGATCACATTAAGATAAATTTGGCTGTAAAAAAATGTATATAACTGCTCATTGAATAAAGAAGATTAATCTTCTAATCATCAAATTTGAATAGAGCAATTGTTGTATATAATATTAGGGACATAAAACATGGACATCATATAAATTTCATCACATCAATATGTAATAAACCATGATATCTAAAGTAGTCACAATTTAATTACAAATCAAAATGACCAAAACTTGAATAAAAATACGATATATCGAAGATAAAGTTGTACCAATATCCACCTCCATTCAAGTCTGTCAATCATAAATCTATAGTTTCTGCTCCCAGGCAGCGATGGTTCTTAGTTTACAAAAAAATACATTTATAAAGGTCACGGGATCAAAATGTTTCCTGTGGAAATCATCTGATTTGTCCCAAAAAAAGTGGGGGATGCAACCTCCCAGATTCTACTTGTTATCAAAACTAACAGCCTATTCTAAAACAACATAAAGAAATAGCATGCTGAGAGATGCCACTAGTGGTTCAAATCTTCTTTAGAAATCGTAGGTACCTAAAAAAAAATAAGAATAAAAGATTTCAGATTGCATTTTTGGTTGTAAAAACAAGAAATTCAAATTTTAGTAACTAGCTACAAAATCTCACGATTCTGTAGCTAGTTATAATTATAACTAGAATTGTATTTTATTGAATCAATCAAAACAGACTAGATGTAATCTGTGCAAACAAATCATGTATTCTAATTAAAAAAGAAGAAGACAAAATCATCCTAAACTTATTTTTAAACACCATACCTCAGATTAAGGGATTTGACTTAATCAAGCAATCTTTGAATTCACAATGGCAGTCGCTACTTCCACATTCTTAAAAACAACAAACCCTGTGGTTTTTTGTCGTTTATCTTTGGTTTGAGCTACGGTTTGAAGTCTGCCATTCTCTTTCGTTAGCAAATTCACCTGGTCTTCCAAGGATTTGATCCGAGACTGAAGTAAAGGCACGTCTATGTAATACCTATCGAGCCATGACTGACATTCGTTACATTGTGGCTGAATAGACTGTGTATTAGTAGTGATGGTATTAATAGGTGGGGAATTTTCCATCTAACCTGTAGGTTCACTATTGAGTTTGATTCCAGGGAAATCGGGGTTGTCTTTAAGACATAGTGGAAGGTTTGTAACATAATCATAGGGTTTACCAGAGAAAAGTCCATACGAATATGGATATTATTAAGTTAGAAACCTTTCAATTTCTGAATCGGAATCCTCGCTTAACACAATTGCATTTTGGTCTACACAGGGCTTAGGATTATTTCGGGCAAATCATGAAACCCAATGTGCAGCCCTTTTACTTTTATAATTAATATCAACATTGCCTTTACACTTTTTCTTTGTGGATTTTTTAACAGACTTAACACCACCTTTGGGATACGAATCTGGTAGAGTATCGGGTTGGGTAGTGTCCGTATAGGTCGAGGGTTCCACATTAGAAATAGGATCACAGGGCAAGAGCGAAGGCAGAGAGATGGCAGGCTTCACGAGGGTTTCTATGACAACAACCTTATCAACTTGTCCTATTTCACTGCTAGAAAAACCATTTCTTAACAGGAAGGCATCCCAACAATCACCGTTTAATTTCAACTGATGAATAATAATAATCTTGATCAAACAATGGTGGAACAGGCTAGGATCAGATTTCTTCCTTTTAAAACGCTTTGCCATTTTGTATAGACTTCGAAGGAGAAAATAGGGCATGTTTAGGGGAAAATCGATAAAACTCATGAGCAACCGCAAGTGATATAAGAAAACCAAACCATATCTACCCTCACAGGTAACGAACTATTTGACAACAACTAACAGATCGTGCCATCTAGGTTTTAGAGCTGATACGGGCATACCTCTCTCGTAGTTGGTAATCTTCTTTGAGGTGAACAACAATGACCAGGGAACCTCTTCAACCTTTGAGTTTTTAAACCACTTTTGTCCCACCGATGGCAGACCGGTGGCTTGGCTAATAAAATATTTGTTTAACTCAAGATGGACGTCTCCTATTTTAGCTCCGCAACCATTGAATGTTAACGCAAATTCCTGAGCGACTGTTAAATTAAAACCCTCGAACTTTTCAACAAAGACATGCTAGCCATTCATTTCTAAGTATTTTCGGGCATTATCAAACGATAACAATGTCTGGACACCGTTAGGCTCAATTCTCACTACAGGGGCCATGGCTAACAGCAAGGAATCGACAAGAGATTTAGTGATAGGGTTTGACAAAACAGGAACAGAGCCATTTCCCTGAGCTTCCCCAACACAATGCAAAGACAGCTCGTGAGGCCATGAAAAAACTTAATAGCACGTTGTACTTGGATTGACACCTCGACCTAATGGTACACACAGAAATCATAATAGTTGAAAACCATCATATGCATATCCACGATTTAATAAAATCAATATGTCAAATAAAAAATTGAATCAAAGATTTGATAAGTCAAAAACCCCATTAACATTAGTTGAATGCTAAATGGGTGGTGGTTTAATACATATGTAACCAAGGTGTGTTCGAGACCAAGGGGTTATAACCATGAAAACAACCTTGTTCATAACAAAATAAGACAAATAGATGATAAACCATATGAACATTAACCCTTTGATGAAATCAAACATGAATTCTGGCTGTGATTTTTCATGCTTGCAATCATGAAAATGAAATCGAAAGGCAGGCACGTAAAAAGCGACGAGTAACAAGCGTTGTTTAATGAAAAATATTGTGACGAGTGACAAAAATTTAAAAACCCTGTGTAGGTAGCTTGTAAAAATAGAGATTAATATGGCTGCCAATAGGACCCCATCACCTTTTGCAGAATATAGTCCATTTTAGGGAGCGGGTATTGGTCCTCGAGGGACACTTTGTTCAGGTTTCGAAAATCCACACACAAACTTATTTCTCTGCTTTTTTTTCTTACAGGCACCAATTTGGCCACCCACTACGAAAACCTTAAAGAAATGATAATTTTATCTTCAAAGAGTTTCTTTACCTCTTTTTTGATCAGCGGTAGCAACAAGGGATTTATCCATCTCAGATTTTGTTTGAAGGGACTCTGGTCTTCTTTGAGAGGGATGATGTGTTGAATCACTTTGGTGTCGTAAAATTTTAAGTCATCATAACTCCAAGTGAAAACATCGGGGAAATCCTTCATGAGCTTGATGTAATCTTGTTTAACCTATGGACTGATCATTTTCAACAATTTTATTATTTTTGGGTTCTCCTGAGTCCCAATGTTACAATCCTTAACATCTTAGTCGTTTGCAGTGATCTTGGGGTTCCTGGCCACATCATTTTCATCAAACCATTTTTTCAACGCAACCAACCCTTTTGGGATGACATTATTATTTAGTTGTATTATGTCCCTCCCAAATATATGGTTTTGGAGAGGGTTGTCGTTATTGCATGCATCTACACTCCCATCTTCGTCACAACAACACTCGTCATCAATGGTCATGTTAGCGAACTCGTCGCTCATTTGGAGAAATATCTCCAATTGTTTTTCATCTTCAAACACCTACCAATATTTGATATTATCATGCACTACCGGCCTGTGTTTGACTTCGATCTCATATTTTTTGTTGGGAAAGATGGGAATTTTAAAAACCAAGGCCGAGGTGGCCAATGCATTAGCGATCTGATTTTTCCCCCTCGGGATAGCCAATAGATTATACTATGAGAATTCTTCGAGGACATCCAACACCATGTTCCTATATGCTCTTAGTATGGGGTTTTTGGATTGATATATGCCCTTTACTTGGTTTATAACTAGCTCAGAGTCCTCGTGAACTGATATCCTCTTCATGCCCAATTCTTTCAGGACTTTCAGACCCAAAATCAATGCCTCATACTCAACCATGTTATTTTCACAGTCGAAAGAAATATTGTATGAGCAGATTTTTGAACCTACCTTAGGAGGAAATATCCACATGTCAGCCCCTGCTCCTTCCTTGCTGATGGATCTGTCGAAACTCATGTTCCATATCTTGTTCTCCACGTAGTTCCTAGGGTCTACGTTCTCTACTTCTCTTTACACAGCTTTGTCGTCAATGGTCATGATAGTCGTCGATTCTTCCTCTTCAAAACTTAGGTCATTGCAAAAAATGGAAGAGCCAATGTCAGTATAGACGGAGTAGATGGGTGGTTATTTGGATGCGTCTTACTGCTGACCATGTACTTCAGTAGTACTTATCTGTATAACTGTCTTTCCTGGCCAAAGACAAGAATGGTATCATACGACATGTCCATTTGCAGAGTTCCCTTTAATTTCGTAACCCATGACTTGGATAATAGCATGCCAAACTTCGGGGGTATATCAGCCACGACCACGTCCATGACCATGTTCTTTGAATGGATTTCCACCAACAACATGACCATATCTTTGATGAGACCCAAACATTTGACTTTTCTCGAATCGAAAGAAAAGAGTTCCTTATAGGGCCTGGTGATGTCCAAACCCAACTTGTCCATGATTACCTTTGGAATGAGGTTGTGCCATGCACCTGAATCCAGCATGGCATTATGCAGGGTCATGTCATGAACCATTAGACTGACATAGAATGTCCTCAGTATCATTTTTCTCCTCTACACGCTGACCAAATAAAATAGCAGGGTGATCGTCCCGGACGTTCAAAGTGTCGGGGGTTTCTCCCATTTTTAGCATTTTAATAATCTACTCCTAATACTCACCCTTTTTGATAAGTTCATTGAATGGGACAAAGATTTTGATCTTGGCCATTTCATTCTCAAATTTAAAGGGGGAAGAGACCCTTTCTACCTCTCTGCCATGTGTTTCCTGGCTTGTCTCCAACGTTTTCTTCAGGGCCTCCTCCTTTGAATTTTCCTTTTCAACCGCATCCTTGGTCACGATGTCTAGATTCGGGCAACTTCTAGAAGGTGTATCCACCGGAGGTTTCCTTATGGGATTTGTCTATTGAGGCTCCCTGATGGGATTTGGCTACTGAGGCTCCCTGATGGTATTTGGATGCTGAGACTCTGCAGACACCTTTTTTCTTCTGAGGTTGTATTTCTTTTGGAACTCCATAATTGCTTCGTGATAAAATTTCCTGAATACTTTTGTTTCCTAAGATAGTTCATCATCTGTCTCTAGCATAAAATCATCATTTTCTCTCATTTATCGATCATGTTCCCTCTTTGTCAAAGCACACGTGTTTCTTTTTCATCCCAGCAGTGCATCTGATCTTTGAGCATTTGATCGAAATCTTCGTCCGCGTAATTGTTTTGGAATAGGGGCCTTATTGGCTGGTCTCCCTGGTCTCTTGGTTCTCTTTGCTTGATCTACAGGACCAGGCCTCTTCTAAAATTATGATTCCTAGGATGGGGGTCATGTTGTTCTCGGGCAGTGGGTTTGCTTCCCATGGACATTATTTCCATCAGTTTCTCTATCGTCTTCATCATCAAGTCAAATTTTTTGTTCGAGGACCGAGATGTCGATGGTTGTGTGTCCCCTTGGGGTTTCTTATCACCTTTGTTAAATCTATGTTTGATCTTCCCTGATTCCATCATGTTTATGTTAGCCTATGTCTTACCTTTACCAATCACTAAGTCTAAATTGTCACCTATATTTGTATTATTCATTTAGGATATTAGTAATATATCCTCAAGTGATGACTAATGAGTTAGTTAAGATAGCCTAGCCCAATTATCATGCATGATTTTAGGATCTAGATAAAATCTCTCTATGAGGTGGCATCACCCATTGTACTATAAATATGTAACATTGGAGTGAATAAAATAGTGTTGGATGATATGCCTTTTCCACCATATTGTTATTCTTGCTTATGTTTTATCAATTGGTATCAGAGCTTAAGCGTTGGGAGGTATCAGAGCTTAAGCGTTGGGAGAGTATATTTTGTGTGTAATTGTTTGTCCATGAAGATAACTGATTTGCTACTTCTAGTTTGAAGAGAAGGAGTCTTCATGCAGGGGCTTGGCTTCGTGTTTGAGAGAAAGAGAGAAGGGGGCATTGACTGACCGAACTGGAGAACAAGGCATTGTGCAACCTGCACAGAAAAGAAAGACAAGAAGTGATCGATTGAATAAATGAGATTTCCCTATGTGAAGGGTCCCATCTAAAGTCAATATGAAGAGAAGTCGTCTTGTTTAGAGGGCTCTGCCGCGTGGAGGAATTGTGAGTCTCCTATGCAGAGCAAATGAGGAATCGTGAGTCTGTTTCTAGAGACCTATGTGATAAGTGGCTTGTGAGAGGCCTGTGATCTGTGGAGCTTGAAATAGTGATCCATCATGTCGGCTGAAGCGTGAAGGAGTTTGATGCCTGATGTGAAATCTAGAGTGGTGTTGTACCATAGTGCACATGGAGTAGGAGTGAATTGTGTTTGTATGCAATAACTTTATATATTTTTCCTGGAGGGATAACTTTATAGGTACCTACGCTGTTACCTGAGAACACAACCAGTGCGTTGAGATACCGAG
The DNA here is from genome assembly GCA_009831015.1 of Picea engelmannii. Lineage (NCBI taxonomy): Eukaryota > Viridiplantae > Streptophyta > Pinopsida > Pinales > Pinaceae > Picea > Picea engelmannii. Next base: position 411,569 of record ML783372.1, on the reverse strand, counting down.
TTTATTTTCATTGTATTAAACAACCGAAGATCATACCTCTCATGATATATTTTAAGGTAAAGGTTGCACAAGGGTTTGAAGACGGATGATCAAATGCCCGACTTGGAATATACACGCAAAGGCGCTTTGATTCGACTGATTCTGAGACTGAATTCGTCTGCAAATCAGGTGCCTCAAATTGATGCCTTATTGGTGCAATTTGGCCTTCTTTTGACCAGTTAGATGCACTATATGCTACTCGAAAAGAGAGCTGTTGGGAGTGAATCCATAGGTAATTCAATGAAGAACGCTGACCTGAAACAAATTTGCAGAGGAATTTTTGCAGTGAATAAAGTGCAACAGAAACATAGACTGTTGTGTTCCGTGGAAGTTGTTGAGTGGTGCGTGTGGACTGGTAAGATCCATGGATGTATGATGATCAAATCTTAGTTGTACTACCAATAAATCTTAGCTAAGACTTCAACGATTCACCCCAGATTTGCTCTTGAGTTTGAGATCTCCTCACAGGTGGCTTGAATGGTCGTTTGCAAGTTTGGGCGACTTGTTTCCTTGGTAAAAGTATTACATTTAAATAATTTTCATTCCACTAATATAAAGAAACACATGCTATGCATATAAAACAATTTTTTACACAGATTTTTCTGAAGTGACATATAAAAAGTTTCATTTTTTGAAGTGACATAAAAAAAAAAAAAACGTTTTCACAAAGCATCCAACGTATTATATTTAATGGGTGAAAGGTCAATATTTATTTTAATGTAAGAGGTGTCGGAGGACATTAATAAATGATTTTTTCTTTCATGTGTGAGAGAGATTGGGGACTTTTCATGAAAAAATGAAACAATGTCATTTGTAAAAGTTGTTAGCTAATCAGTGTATGTGTGAAAGTAAAATACTTGAACCTTCTTTCCATGGTGAAAGTTAAAGTTGTTCAAGCTAAGGTTTGGTATAAGTGTTCAAAAGTATAATTGAAGGTTTGGAAATGAGATGTGATGCTAAAGGCATACAACAACTTGGACTATGGTTGATCACATTGTAAGCGATGGGAAATCTTATGAAAGGACTATGGTAAATGTTTGAGTTTGTTTATCTTGGTATATGTGTTTTCCAGAAGAAGGTTTGTAATTCATACACCATTTTGATCTCAAGAAAGTTTCAAAATGTATTTGAGCATGGTTATTGTAAGAGCGATACTCATAATAAAATTGAAGTCTTTTTCTCTGTGTCCTAGATCCGCCCGAAATTGAATAAGGGGATCTTAAGTACACCTTGTGCTTGTGTGATGGTGTTTTTCTTATGATTGCTTTATGTGGTGATTTTGTGTCTAGTTTTGACACTTGTAACCAATTGCATAATGCAACACACACAAAGTACTAAGTCTAGCAGTTACAATCAAGAGCATATGATCGAGCATTTACAAGCGATCAAACTATATCAGTCAAAGTAATAAAATCAAATTAAACAGAGAAATTAAAATCATTGTAGAAATGGACACATCAAGCTCCTAATATTCAAGGAATCAAAATGTCATCAAAGTAGTCAACTTTGAAGATCACTTCAACTTCAACATCAACTACAAGTAATGTACTTACAATAGTTCTTTTTGTCAGTGTCGAAATAAAGTTAAGTTGAATTGAATTTGTCATAAGGTGCATTTTCGGCTGAGCCTGACACCCTAGTGTCATTTTGAGTCATAATTGACAAGGTTGAGTATTACAACTCAAATCATTGTAAACATCACACTTTGTATGCATTTTCGGTGGTAACCGACATCCTCAATTTCCTGGAAGCAAGTTCAAGCAAGGAAAGTTCAAGTGAGTGTGAATAGTAAGTAAGCGTGAAGTTCAAACGAGCGATTCAAGTGAGCGAGTTGCATATAATCCTTCTTCTATCGAGTCAAATTGTAATAAGGATCTTCCTGCACAAGGAGACCTCCTTTAGTGTTTTGAAATGGCTCGAAGTCTCGAATTATTAGAGTTATTTAACACTCTAATAAACACCACTGAAGATAACACAGTGATATTGAACAAAACAACTCTTCAATCAGTGCTAACTTGTTTGCAAGTGATTCAAGCTAAAGTTAGAATTCTTCAATCTCTATCCCAACTATTGAATGATGAGTTGACTGATCTAAAAAATAAACAGCCAGTGAAGTGTTCTGAACTAGTTTTTGTTTAGCACAACCCTCTCTATGATGATGCTGATGATGATGTTTTTGATCAACAATCAATGAAGGAACAACACAGTGATACAACTTTAGAATCAGTTTCAGACGAAGTTGAATCTATTCATGAACCTACATTTTAGTTTTCTTTTGATTTCGGTAAAGAAAACCTTTCAATGATGCATCAACCTGCAGTAAATCCACTTCCATGGATTTCAAAGCAACAGGTTCAGAATACTCTTTCCAAGACCATTATCAGACCTTGGGAAGAAATCATCTACAACAAGAATAGAACAGGACTTGGATATGACAAGGAAGTTACCTTTCATATTCCTGATTATTCCAGACCATTCAAGTTCCAAAGTGTTGGATTCCTTCAAGAAGCTTCACTTTCACCTATTCAAGTTCAGCATCAGAATGATAAGTGCCAACATTGTAATCGAGTTGGTCACAAGGAGAATCAATGTTTTTGTCTCCAAACTTGCCATCATTGTGGAAAACATAACCATTCTTCAGACAGATGTTCAACACTGAAGAAACCTGGAAGATTGAAGATTCACTATGAGTGGATTGATCCTTGGCAATGGACATCAACAACCAAGTGATTATATAAGTCTTACCGTAGAATTCAATCTCGAGTAAAGACCAATCTTGTAGCACATAACATTTTTGTACCTCACATAAGTGGTCCCCTTATGGTGTAGCTTTCGAGCATGGCCCTCACGGGATGAGATAACATGTGGTTTTTTCTGCATGCCCACTTTGTGTTGTACTCAAAATGAAACAAGTATTGTACTCTCTTGAGCATAGAAGGGGGGAGTACAATGATGTAACTCTCATGCACCTTAAGGGGGCAAGTTCAAAATTCCAATGAAGATGGTTCATGAAACCACTTATGGTCTCTCCTTTTAGCTGACAAAGGGGGGAATTGACGATGGAATTGAAGATGGTTGTCAGACAGAAAGTTTCAACAACAACAACAATCAAGTATGCCAGATGGGCATGAAATTTTCCAAATGGGCAACTGTGGTCTGTAGATGACAGACTTTGGCAGAATTATGGTTCAATATGTTTAAGTTGAATCATATAGATTTTGATTTTGAGAGAAATGATGTGAACATTTGGTTCACATAAATGGTCATTCGACCTAGCAGAGGACAAGAGTATCCTTCTGCATTGCAGCTTGGCATTGATTGAGTTGTTAGGAATTTTCAAGGATGTGTCAGACTTGAAGCTGATTCAGTTCTCTTGGTTCACTCTCATCATATTTGAGTTTACATTAATTAAACAATTTGCATGCATCCTGGCTCACATGATTACATAGTGAGATTTTACAGAGATGGCAAACTTTGGCAAGATTATGGTTCAATGACTTGCAATTGAATCATACACATGATACATTGGGATGTTGTTGGACACCTAAGAGTGTCAAGATTGGTTAGTGGTTATCCAAAAACAATCAGATACATGGTATCAATTGGTTAGTGGTCATCCGAAACCACAGATTCAGAGAGAACTTTCAGTGATACATTGATAGTAAAGTGGTAATACTACATGTTCACTAATTAGCAGAAGACATCAGATTCTTCTAGCTAAAATACTTGGAAAAATGATCAAATTGTCAAGAAATCAGGGAATGTTCAGATATTTCAGTTGTTCACTTCCATATCTCATCTCTCTTCCAGTTCATTTCAAATGAACATGTTCAACATCCAGATTGGTGGTTTTTCAGGCAGTTCTTCATTGAGGCTCAACTCAGGAGTTTCAATATGAAGACTTGGAATTGATACCAGTTTATGCTTTATTATTGGTATTATTGATCGGACTTGTGATTGAGGGGGGGATTGTTAGCCTATGTCTTACCTTTACCAATCACTAAGTCTAATTTGTCACCTATATTTGTATTATTCATTTAGGATATTAGTAATATATCCTCAAGTGATGACTAAT
>ML783372.1:359454-401830 GCA_009831015.1 Picea engelmannii | reverse complement strand
GAGATAGAGGGAAAGAGGGAGATATTTATAGAGGAGTAAAGGGGGAGAGAAAGAGGGATATATATAGAGAAGAGGGGGATATAGAAATAAAGTGAGAAAGTGTGTGTGTGAGAGAGAGAGAAAGGTTTAAGAGAGAGGGTGGGGGGAAATTTAGGGATGGATCAAGGTAAGGAGGGAGAGAGAGAGAGGAAGGATTGTGGAGAGAATATAAAGAGAGTGAGTAGGGTAAAGAGAGGGGGGGGAAACAATGGGGGAGAGAGAGGTGGGGGTGGAGAGAGAAAGAGAGATGGAAAGTGGGGGTGGGGGGAGGGGGAGAGATTCAGCAAGAAATAGGGAGAGAGACGTGAGATAGATAGAGGAATATAGAGGGGGGGAGAGAGAGTTATTTAGTGTTAATAAGAATGCACACGTGTTCATATTCCTAATAACGCGTGCATGTTCCTAGAGCGTGTGCACGTTCTTTTGAATTCAATTTTTTTGGGTGGGATTCTCAAATTTAACATACATGTATGCTGACTTGGTTTCATCAAATTTAGGTTGGGGATGACAAAACTAGTGGTTCGGTCTGTAAATTGATGAAATAACTCCATTTGTTTCAATACCTCTCTATATATCTATTTTTTACATTGTTTTTCTATAGGCTACAAAATTTAGTTGTTGATGAAACTATAGACATAGATAGATTCGTCTATGAAAATTCCAAATATATAGCCTTTTACAAAAATCAATATTGTTTATTATTTCTAATTTGTTTTTGTCTTCACATATATAGAAATCCTAGAATACATACCTCTCTTATTTCTGCTATAATGTTTTGTCAGATTAACCATTTCTAAAATGATTTATATGTCGCACTAGAGGAGACCGATATATATATATATATATATATAATATTTTGATCATGTTAAGAATATGTTAGCCTACATGAAAAAATGCATTTTAATTTCAATGATATATTGAATTTCATAGTTTAAAAAAAATGTATATAATTAATATTATAAATTTCTATCCCAAAGGGGTTGGATCCAATGGTGGAAAGCGAGGATTTTTTCAGCATTAGGAAAGGTTCAATTCCCATGAGGGCCTAACCTAAAGCCATGGGGGCACCTTGAGGTAGTGGTCGAACGTGTGGTTTCACCCATAGATACTATATTAAATGGTATCGTGACCTGTGCACACATAAGTGGGTCAAAGCCCACCCCCATGTCTTCAAATTTTTAATTCCCCGAGGTGTAGGACAATCGGTGATGGAGTGTGTTGTTAAGGCACTCTGTGATGTTAAAGTCACCGGTTCAAAACCTTCAGGGACAAAAATCTAGCCATGTTAAGGGTTAGTGTGGCTCAGGCTAGGTGCAATCCCCAGGTGATTTTGAAGGATTATATGCCTCTGAGTCACGGTTTCTTAGTGACAAGTTAGTCCCGTAGGTCACAGACAAACTAGCAAACAAAAAAAAATATTATGAATTTCCAAAAAATACATGCACGAACAAAGACATATACCTTATATTTTGCTAGAAAAATAACATACAATTATTAGAAAAAATCAAATTTCACATAGTTGTTCACAATTTATATGAATAATAGTTGTATATTCGGAAAGCTAATTAAATTTCTTATGCTTCATATTCTTACACCATATTCAAATTCATTGTAAAAGTACCTTGAATAATCCCTCCAAGTAAAGAGATTGTTTTTTTTTCCATGTTTGCATTGCCACTAATACAAAAATTGGCCAAAATTCAAGAATATTGTTAGGCTCGCAGATTAATATAGAAATTAAATGTGATATTATTTGATTGACCATGGATTCCATCCTCGTTTCCCACCCTCCTCTTCAAACACGTCGATGCCCATTTAGTTGCAAAGTGTGAGAAAACTCATGTTCACCCAAGGTCACATCCCGAACAAAAAATATTAACCAAGAAATAGAAGAACATAGCCAATCTCACTGTCTTCCGGGGAAACTACTTATTTGAAAATATAACTTCCCAAAGTGCCCTAGAGCCCGAGTGGAGGATTCTATGTTCTACCTATGGAGAAATTATATGACTTACAATCGACACTGACGATGTTGGTCAAATCGAACCATGTGACACTTCATCAGATTAGGCGAGGATCCAATAGATTCAGAGAAAAATGCAGGTGGGATAAATGGATTTAGGTTCACCTAGTCAAAAATTGTGGGACAATTTTCATGGTTTTTCCGCTAGCTCTTTGTTTTCATTAAACCTTCACATAAAATAAATAAAACGTGAGAGAAACCCCCCCAGAAAAAGAGGGAAAACAACTAAATACATAAATGAAAATAAAGACTATGTATTTCCCTTCCCCTTCAATGCCAACTAGAAGTTTGCTTGTTTCCCTTCCCCTTCCCCTTCAATTCCAAATCAATTTTCTTCCAAGAGAAATGGCTTTGGCTTGGGTTGGTGGAAGCTCATGAAAGGTTTCTCAAGCTCTTCATGTTTGAAAGTGTTTCCTTTATACATAGAAAATTGTCATTCTCATATAAAACTATGCCCTTTGTTGTAGTATCTAATTCCATTTGTAGCGTTTATAACATCACTGAAAATTATTTTTAACACTTTTATGAGGATTTGAATCTAATGATTTTCCATTTCGATTTTCTAAAATTTTGAAAAAATAGTATGTTTGAGTATTTCTAAGATGTATACTCATGAATTCTATCATTATTGAATTTTACATAAAATAGAATTTGAATGTGTAGTTTTCTCCGAAGGTTATTTATTCGAATTACAAAAATATGTCATAAGAAATTGTAATTATTAGTGAACAAATATGTCTTCATTGCGGAGAAACACTCGTTAATGTAAATACTATCAGGGTGACCGGACTTTGTCCCATTCACTCTCTAGATTTCTTGACACAAACATGGCTAAACTTAAAAATGGATAGTCAGAAATATCTTTTGTATTTTTTCATACAGATGAGGCTTAGGTAGTTTAGATGAAAATAACAAAGATAAATGGTAGCAGGGTGACTATGCTAAAGTATTCAAAATATTAAAACATTCCATAAAATGAAAAAGAGTGTATTCAAAATTATAATTTGCGTTTCTGCATTCGGAGTCCATACTTCTTAAAAAAACAGGTATAACAAAATGAGTGTCCTAGGTGATGGGTGCAAGCTCTTGGTATAAAACAATGCATTGAGTGATATTTAATGAATTGAATATGAACTATACATAAAATCTATGGTTAAATACTAAAAATAATTTATTTTGGTTAATTTTACATTTTATTTTATTTATTTTATTGTATACATAAAGGGGAGAGATGTATTTCATAGTTTTATGGTTTTTATCAATTCTCTAAAAAGTTTTGCAATTTTTTTTTATAAAAAGTTTAGAAAAATGATTTTATTATTTTGGATGTTAAAAAATTATCAATTAATAAATAAAACTAAATATTAAAAAAACATAAATAAATATGTTAATAACTAACTGATTATCTGTAACAAAGCACATATTGTATATTATGAAAAATTATTTTGAAATTATCCAAGAATTCCTAGTAAATCGGATTTAAATGGTTGTTAAAAATCACACCCAACAAACTCACATCCTATCCACTTTAGAAATTCCCCCAAAATGAAAACATGTTATTTTTTTAATAATAATTACATTTTATAAATTTTCTATGTGAGATATAAAAAAGACAATAAGTTGTAATTTATGCAAATAAAATAAATTGCAGCAGCACTCTGTGAACACAATTGTGTGAGAGGAAATTTGTTGTGGATTATAGAAACACTAAAACACTATTATGCAATTCTGGGAGCACGAATTTGTGAGACATATAAAACAAATGTATATGAGAGGAGCATTTGATCCTTTTTTGCACCTCAGATAAGAACAAAAATTGAAATTAAATAAATGCCTAACAACAATGTTGAGGACCCCGTGCATCCATTGAGGATGAAAAATGTGGAAAACTTCACTCCAACATTTGCAAAATTTTAAAGTTACATGTGGAGTTCAACAACCGTCCAGATGCCCAACAAATTCCTAAAAAATAGGCATCAGTTATTTCAATCTTCCCCTTGATGTTAAGTTTTTTAACTCCCAACAACATTCTAAGATTTTCAAATCTATACTTTAGAAGGGCCTTAGTAGAAATGCTTGTGAGATGATCTCCAGATCGATAAAATTGAAAAGAGATGAATTGTTGTTGTACAAGATCTCAAATATCAATATATTTTCTCCTACTGTGGAATACATGATTATTTGTCATGGAGATTGTTCTTTGATTGTCACAATACAATTTCATGGGCTTATTGAATTTCATTCCCCACTCTTCAAATAGTTTTTCCATATAGATGGATTGTGTACTTATTGATGATGTTGCAATATAATTTGCCTCAACTATATATAGAGCAAACGTAGGTTGCTTTTTTCTACTCCAAGAAATACGCTTTCCTCCAAAGAGAAAAAACATATCTAGAAGTACTCTTTTGATCATACAAACCAATTTGCATATCTGTATGATACACCATTGGAATCATTAGTATCATTATAAAACAATCCAAAAACTTTGGTACCACATACATATTTAAGAATGTTTTTGGCTTCCCGCCAATGAGACTCGTGAAGTTGATACATGAACCTAGCAACCAAATTCACAGAAAACATAATGTCTAGTCTAGTGGTTGTTAGATACATGATACATAAGATTGCCAATAAGAGATCTATAAAGAGTGTCATTACAAAGTGGAGTTTCATATTCCTTCATCAATTTACTCCCAAGAACTATGGGAGTGCTCACACATTTACAACCTTCCATTTTAAACCTCTTCAACATATTTGGATTGACCAATGGATATACCTACAACTATTGTTTTTATTTGCATACCCAAAAAATATTGCATTTCCCCTAAATCAAGCATCTCAAATTTAGATTCCATTGCCTCTTTAAACTCCTTCACAAGTGGGAATGAGGTTCTCATAAATATTAAGTCATCTACATATAAGAAAACAATGATCGTGAAGATAGTTATCAATTCTAGAGTACATTTATCAAATCCATGATCGTGAAGATAGTTATCAATTCTAGAGTACCAAGCTCTAGGAGCTTGTTTAAGACCATAAAGAGTATTTTTAAGCCTATAAACTTATATTCTTTACCTTTAGCAATGAAACCTTGAGGTTGTTCAACATGAACTTCTTCCTTCAAATATCCATTTAAGAAAGCAGATTTACCATCCATTTGATAAACTGTTAATTTTAATTGAGATGCAATGGAAAGACAAATTATTGCAGTTTCATGTCTTTCTACATGAGAAAAAGTTTCCTCATATTCATTTCCTTCTTGCTGCACATATCCTTTTGCATCTAAATGTGTCTTATACTTTGAAATATTTCCATCCATTTTAAATTTTAGCTTGTAAATCCACTTTACTCCAATAGTGTATTTTCCATGAGGAAGATCAACTAAATCCCATGTATCATTTTTTGCAATCTATGGCATCTCATCCTTCATGGATTTCAACCATGGCTCATTAGTGAAATATTATTTAAAACTAAAAGGTTTAACATGGGCTGAAGAAAAAAGAGAAAAATTATCACCAACATACCTAGATGTATCATATATCTCCTTCAAACATTTTTTTTTCTAGGAGGACTAGATGGAGGTGTTGCTTGTGTATAACATGAGATCTTGTTATCGAAGAAGATGAATATTCCTTTGATGGAGAACTCCTTGAAGGTGAGCATGGATTTCTTACAATAGAGGGATGCAAACATTGATCATTGTTATCAAAAATTAATTTTTCAATATGTGAAGTAATCACTTTATCATCTCCTTCATTCTTGTTATAAACTCCCCCTTCATCAAAGATCACATCTCTACTAACATAAAGCTTATTAGTAAGTATATCATAACACCTATAAGCCTTTCATTATTATTAATATCCAATGCAAATACATTTCATATATTTTCCATCTAATTTCCATCTTTTTTGTGCAGGAATGTGAACAAAGCATGTAGACCCAAAAAATTTCAGATGAGAAACAATTGGTCTTTTATGAAACCAAACTTCATAAGGAGTAGAAATTTTTACCATCTTTGTAGGACTTTTGTTTAGGATATATGTAATTGTATGGACTACATCTTTTCAATACATGTTTGACAAACACATTTATTTCAACATACATATGTCCATCTCTACAATTGTTATGTTTTTCCTCTCCACTACTCCATTTTATTGAGGAGTATATGGATTATTTAGCTCCTTCTTGATGCCACGTAATATGAAAAATTATTTTAATTCATTACGGGTGAATTATCCACCTCTATTAGTTCTCAATAATTTCAAATAATATCTCGATTCCTTCTCAACAAGTGCTTTAAATTTTTGAAAGCAACTAAAATCTTGAGACTTCTCACTTAAGAAATAGACCCAATACATCCTTGAAAAATCATCTACAAGCAGAAGAAAATACATATTATATACAAGAGATAAAGTCTACATGGGGCCAAAAATATATGCATGTACTAAGACCAAAGGTTCATGTGCTCTAAATTGATGATTGTGGAAGTTGTCTCTATTTTTCTTCCCTATTGCACAACCTTCACATATCTTATTATCTGGCTATATTAAATAAGGAAAACCTCTTACAAAGTTCTTATTTTTCATGAAGGAAAGAGATCCAAAATTGAGGTGCCCAAGCCTATTAATCCATAACCAAGAGTCATTAACTGAGGCCTTCAAGAAAGCTATATTTGATTACATACTTAATAAAAACATCGTATTATTTGTCATATCAACTTCGAAGACAAGACCATTGTTGTTAAAAATCTTACAAAACTTTCCTTCAAAAACACTCTTGTAGATTTTAGAATTTAGTTTCCCTATCCTAAGCAGGCTATGCTTTAAAGTTGGAACAAACAAAGGATCATGTACATGTACATAATACTTCCATTCTTGACTTTTATGGAAAGGGTATGTTTTCCCATTACGTATTCCTCATTATCATTGCCAAAAATTACTTTCCCCTTTACACTGTCATCTAACTTTACAAACATATTTTTTTTCCAATCATGTGATTTGAGAAACCATTATCTAAATTCCATAAAAAATCATCTTTGGAATCAAAATGGTTACAAGTCAGAAACAATGTTTGAGATTTGTCACCTTCACCTTTACTAAAATTTGCTTGAGAGGTGTCTCTTTTCTTCTCAAAAAAGTAAATTTCAAGGTGACCATCTTTATTACAATAGTTGCAATAAAAGTTACCTCTCTCGGGGATACTACTTCTTCCTCTACCATGGAATCCTCTTCCTTCATCTCTTTCATGACCTCTACCTCCTCTATATGATGATGAACAAAAAATAAAAGCATCATTCATGGCAGTGGAAGATTGTTTCTTCTTGTCGTCAACCTTCAACTTGATTTGGAAAGATTGATCCATAGGTTCCTCATTCTTTTTTAACCTGTCTTCATTTACTTGAAAGATTCCAAACATATCAACAAGGGTTACCTATCATAAATATTTGAATCCTCTATAGCAATAGTGATGGGATCAATTTTTTTAGGAAGGCTTCTTAAAACTTTTTCAACAATATGTTGGTTGTGGAGCCTGATTATCTTCCTAATTCAGAGGTTTGTTTCAACCATGATTGGATCCCATTTACTGATGGGGGGGTGTGTGAGGGGGGGGGGGGAGTTCCACTCCACTATTTGTTTTAGGGGAGTCCAAGGGCATGCCCCGAAGTGAAATTTTGGGAAAATTTTCCTTGCAAAATATTTCAATTTCATATTCATTCTGGACCATTCATTATAAGGTCGCATATCTGGCGGTAGAAGTTATGTTAGGGTTTTTTTCACTAAAAGGAAACCCTCTTTTATGAGGAATTGTATTGCGGATGTGTGTGTGTGAATATTGTATTACGAGAGAGGAGACGGTGAGAGAAATAATAGGAAGTTACAATGGACGTGTTGTAGGTTGTATCCCTTCATTTTGATGGATAATAAAAAGGAAGGACCTCGAAATTTCTCTAGTGGACATATCCCACATTGGGTGAACCACGTATATTTGTGTCTATATTGTATTGTGTATATTTTGAGTTTTATTTCCATATTTCTTTTATTTTGTTGCTCTGTGATCTTGTTTTTCTAACAACTGGTATCATAACCAAAGGTAACTCACAGGAAAAGAGGGTTCCTAGTTTGACTGGAAGCAATGGCAGAAGATGGAAAGTTTAAGGTCAAGAAATTTAATTACCAAAACTACCAGCTATGGAAGATGAAAATGGAAGATTATTTATATTAGAAGTATATTTACCTACCTTTAAGTGGAATATCAAAGAATTGGATGGCCATGAAGGACGAAGAATGGGAGGTTCCTGACAGAAAGGCACTAGGAACAATATGGGTGTGCCTGACAACGTCAGTGGTTTTCAATATTTTGAAAGAAAAGACAATGGAGGATATGATAAGTGCATTGGCTAACCTATATGAAAAAACCTCAACTTCCAACAAGGTATTTATAATGAAGAAATTATTTAATATTCAGATGTCAGAAGGTTCATGTGTTGCAGATCATGTAAATCAATTTAATACTGTTCTAATCATCTAAGTTCTATAAAAGTGGAATTTTATGATGAGGTTAGGGATCTTTTGATATTTTTCTCATTTTCAAAAATATGGAATGGATTGTTCATGGTTGTAATTAACTCTATGTCTGGTTCAAATAATATGAAATTTGATGATTTTGTTGGTGTTCTCCTTAGCAAGGAAATGTGATGTAAAATCACAGGTGAGACATCATGTAATCCATAGATTCTGGAGAACGGAGAAAGACAAAAGGAAAGAGGAAATAATCCAGGGAACCATGAGAATTCTAGGAAGGGCAGATCCAAATCTATACTAGGAAAGATAGAGTGTTGGAATTGCGGGAACAAAGGACATCTGAAGAAAGACTATAGAGATCCAAAGAAACAAAGAGATGGACAACATGAGAAAAATAAAGAAGCAAATGCAGCAGGTGATGTGTTACAACATGCTTTGATTCTTTCTTTAGATAATATTATTGATTCTTGGGTAGTATATTCAAGGGATTCATTTCATGACACACCCCTTAGGAAACATTTTCAAGACTATATTCAAGGTGATTTTGGAAAGGTTCATTTGAGTGATGATGCACCATGTAAAATTGTTGGATTGGGTAAGGTAAAAATAAAGAAAAAGAATGGAAACCAATGGCTCCTGAAAGAGGTAAGACATGTTATAGATTTGAGAAAAATATTATTTCAACAGAGCAATTGGAAAGTGAAGGTCGTATATATACATTTACAGATAAGGCATGGAAGATCACTAAAGGATCATTAGTGGTAGAAAAAGGAGAGAAGGTAGGTACATTGTATTTTTGTACTGGTAATGCTAACTCTTCTATCGCTTTAGCTTCTACAAGAGTGGATACAACACTGTGGAATCATAGTCTTGAACATATGAGTGAGAAGGGGATGCAAATACTTCACAAAATGAATTTGTTTCCAGATATCAAACAAATTGATTTGGATTTATATGAGCAATGTGTTTATGGAAAACATAAAAGAGTCGGATTTCACAAAGTCAGAAAGGAAAAGAAGACTGAAAAGTTGGATCTTGTGAATACATATGTATGGGGACTAGCTCAAGTATGATCTCTTGGTGGATCTCATTATTATGTTACTTTTATTGATTATGAAACTAGAAAAACTTGGTATTATTTCATTCGACAAAAATGTGATGTTTTTGACACTTTTAAGAAATGGAAAGCTTTGGTTGAGAATGAGACAAGAAAAAAGTTGAAGTGTCTTAGATCATAAAATGAAGGTAAATATTGTAGCAAGGGTTTTGATGATTATTGTTCATACCATGGTGTTCATAGAGAGAAGATAGTTCCAAGAACACCATAAGAAAATGGAGTGTCAGAAAGGATGAACATGACAATAATGGAGTGTGCAAGGAGTATGAGATTGCATGCTAGGTTTCCCTTATAGTTCTGGGAAGATGTTGTAGATATTTTTGTTTAATTAATAAAAAGAGTACCTTCAATATCTTTGGATGATGGAATTATAGAGGAGGTATGGATAGGTAAAAAGGTAAACTACTCATTTTTCAAGACTTTCGGTTGTGAAGAATTTGTCCATATTGATAAAGAAAATAGAACGTAGCTTGAATAAAAATCCAAGAAGTGTACCTTTATAGGATACAGTGTTAATGATTTTGGTTATCTCTTATGGGATTATGAAAATAAAAAAAATCATTAGGAGTAGAGATATCATATTCAATGATAAGTTCATGTATAAGGATCAGTTGTAGAGAAGGAAATAGGAAGAAGAAAAACTAGAATACACAGTTCTTGATGAGATCATTGAAAAAAATTCCAAAGGCACCAGAAAATCAAAATGTACAACAACTGGAGAAAAAGGTACCTCAAACTCCTGCAAGTGTTGTTAGAATATCTACCAGGTTAAGTATACCCCATGAACGATACTCTCATTCATTGTATTATCTATCGTTGACAAATTCTGGTGAACCAGAAAGTCATGAAGAGGCAATGTAGGTAGACATTAAAAAGAAGTGGGAGCAAGGCATGAAAGAGGAAATGGATTCCTTGGTAAATGACCAAACTTGGTACTTGGTTGAGTTTCTTGTAGGAAAAAGAGAATTGCAGAATAAATGGGTTTACAAGTTGAAGGAAGAAGATGGAGGAAAAAGAGGTACAAGGCTAGTCTTGTTGTAAAGGGGTTTTCATAAAATAAAGGTATAGATTTTGATGAAATATTTTCTCCTGTTGTTAAAATGATTTCAATTAGGAATATTTTAACTCTTTTGGAAGTAGAAGATTTGTATCTTGTACAATTATATGTAAAAACAACATTTCTACATGGGGATTTGGAGGAAGAGATTTATATGCAACAACCACAGGGGTATGAGGTCAAAGGGAAGAAGAATTTGGTATTCAATTTGAAGAAGATCTTGTATGGCCTAAATAAAGATCCAAGGATGTGGTATTTGAAGTTTGACAGGTTTATGACGGAATGAGGTTATATTAGATGCCATTATGATCAATGTGTTTATTTTAAGAGGCTAGAAAATGGAAGCTATATTATGTTTCTATTGTATGTAGATGACATCCTTGTTGTAGGTTCTAACATGTAGGATATAAATGTGCTTAAAAGGAAATTATCTATTTCATTTGCAATGAAGGATTTGGGTGCTGCAAAGAAAATCCTTGGTATGAGAATAACAAGAGACAAGAAAAATCGGAAATTGACATTGTCTCAGGCTAAGTATATAGAGAAGGTATTGGAGAGGTTTAGAATGCAGAATGAAAAAATAGTTAGTACGCCTTTGGCAAGCCATTTCAAATTAACCAAGGAAATATGTTCCAAGACACATGAGAAGATAAAATACATGTCTAAGGTCCCTTATTCATCAACATTTGGTATCTTGATGTATGCGATGGTTTGCACAAGACAAGGTATTGCAAATGCATTGGGAGTTGTGAGAAGGTATATGGACAATTCAGGTAAAGAACATTGGGAGGTAGTAAAGTGGATTATAAGGTATTTGAGAGGTACTTGTACTCATGCATTATGTTTTGGAGGTTTAGAAACTATTCTACAGGGATATGTTGATTCAGAAATGGAAGGTGATAAAGATAGCAATAGGATAACCATAAGGTATGTTTTTACTATAGGTGGAACAACAGTAAGTTGAATTTCAAAAATGAAAAAGGTTGTTGCACTTTAAACAATGGAAGAAGAGTATGTTTCTACTACAGAGGCTAGTAAAGAAGTTATTTGGTTACAGAGGCTTATGGAGGAATTGGGAAAGAAGCAAGAGAATAACAGGTTTTACTGTGACAATGAGCGTGCCATTCATATTGAAAATAACTTATCTTTCCATTATAAGACTAAGCATATACAACTTGGGTACCATTTCATACAATCTTTGTTGGAAGATGGACATTTGGAGTTGGAAAACATACATACTAGCCAGAATCCTGCAGATATGTTAAAAATGGAAGTAACCAGGGACAAACTGAATTCTTTCTCAATTTTAGTTGGTATTCAAGCCTGAAGGTGAAGATGAGAAATTTTCCAGGCCAAAGGTGGATCATAGTCTAGTAGGCACAACAATAGTGGAGTTTTTGTGATCAACCTCCAAGTGGGCGATTATTGGTTGTGGAGCCTAATTATCTTCTTAATTTAGAGGTTTGTTTCGGCCATGCTTGGATCCCATTTCACGATGGGGGGGGTGGGGGGGATTTCCCCCCAACCATTGTCTTCAGAAGTGTCCAAGGGGGTGGAGACAATTAATGGATCCCCCCCATTGGCAAGGGATTTAGGGGAAATTACATTGAAGAAAATATTTTGGAAAAAATTACTTGTAAAATATTTTAATTTTGTACTCAATCTAGACTGTTCATTGTAAGGTCACAGATATGATAGTATAAGTTTTGTTAGGGTTTTTTTCCCTATAAAAAAACCCTGTCTTATGAGGAATTGTATTGTGGTTGTGTGTGTGTGAATATTTTATTCTCAGAGAGGATACTATGAGAGAAAGAAGAGGAAGTTACAATGGGTGTGTTGTAGGTTGTATCCCTTCATTTTGTTGGTTAATAAAAAGGAAGGACTAGGAAATTTCTCTGGTGGATGTATCCCACACTAGGTGAACCACGTATATCTATGTCTCTATTGTATTGTGTATCTTTTGTGTTTTATTTTCGCATTTTTGTTTTTATTTTGTTGCTCTGCTATCCTGTTTTTCTAACATAATCCTCTCATATTCAATATATACACCATGAGAATGAATAGAATTCACAATATTTTGAACTCTAGTAATAAAAGATTCAACACTTTCATTTACTTTCATAATAAGAGATTCAAAATTTCATCTCAACATTTGGATTTTGACAACTTTTATCCTTACATATTCCTTGTATGCCTTCTCCAAGGTTTCCCAAGCATCATGGGACTTTCTACACTATGAAATATTTGTAAATACTATGGTGCCAACTCCAATTTGAAGGATGCACAGATCTTTGACATTCTCTTTTATGTTCTTCTTCAACTCTATCTTCTGATCAACAAAGAGATCAGTGTATGAAGTATTATCAGCTAACTTTACGTATCTTACAGAAAAATGCATCTATAAATATTGTGATATAATAAAAGTTATCAACATCACACACTAGTACTCATAGTTTTCCCCACCGAAAAGAGGAATCTGGTGTTGTACTAGATTTGAATTTTGGGTCATTTCTCCTTCTCCAATTAAAATAAAATTATAGAATCAAACTTCTTTAATAACAAATGAAGAAATATGAGAAACAAGAATTTAAATGAATATTAAAAATCACACCCAAAAAAATCATATCCTATCCAGTTTAGAAAGTCCCAAAAAATTGCACAGTAGAGATGAAAAAATGCTCTATTTTTAATAAAACTACAACTTATAAATTTTATGTGTGAGATATAAAAAACACAATAAGTTGTAATTTATGAAGATAAAATAAATTGCAGTGGAACTTTGTGAACACAACTCTGTGAGAGGAAATTTTCTATAGATTATAGAAACACTACAACACAATTATGTTTCAGATAAAAGAACTTACAACAAATTTGTTTGCATAACACTACGACACTATTCAGCGATTCTGTGAGCACTACTTTGTGAGAAAAATAAAACATCTATAGATGAGAGGAGCATTCAATCCTTTTTTGCACCTCAGATAAGAACAAAAGATGAAAATAAATGTCCAGTAACAACATTGAGGATCCAGTGTAGTCACTGAGGAAGAAAAAAATCACAAACTTCAATCAAACACTTGGAAAATTTTAAATTTACATCTAGAGTTCAACAACCATCCAAATGCCCAACGAATGCCTAAAAATTAGGAATTTTTTATTTGATTTATACATACTAGGAAAAGAATCCATTCCAATAGAATATAGCACAATTTTTTTCAAACATGGACAAAACCAGCGTATAATGTATGAGTTCCTGTCGAATTTGAGTTCTGAGCTCTACGCCTTCATAGAGCAGTGCAATTTTTGCATAAATAACAAAATGTTCAAGTAGAAAGTCACCTTCCCCTAAGATATCAACTAGAATCGCCTCTATATTCAATGTTTTAGGTTGGGTATAAGGTAGTCCTTAGAGGACTAATCATCCCCATTTTCTCATCTAGTTTAACACCTACCATCAAATAATGTGTATACATAGTATATTTTATAACATTATAATTATTTTATGATATTTTCTTGTGAATTCAAATTCCATTAATTGGTGTCCTAGGTGATGGGTGAAATATCTTACATATGTACAGAACAATGCATTCATTGATATTTAACGAATTGAATATGAAACCTATGATTAAATATTAAACAAACAAAAAATAAAATATATAACTATGTTAATAATAGATTATGTGTAACAATGCACATACTGTATACTATGATATATGACTATGAAATTATACATACAAGGAAAAATAGTAGTTCTAACATATTGTAGCACTAATATGTATAGGGAAGTAGTGGGTTCAATCTGTCCTTGGAAGGAAGGTAATGGTATGTTTGTATAGGGTAGTAGTGGGTTCAATTTGTCCTTCAAAGGAAGGTAACCATAGGTTTATTAACAATATGTAGTTCTATTGGTAATCCACTAGGCACTCTATCAGGTAACTGATGGGATCATAGAGTATTTGAAGTAGGATTGGGGGTTCTAAGATTCCTGTGAAGGAAGGCGCTTTATTCTAGAAAAATACCTAAGAAGGAAGACACTAAGGAACTCTATTTCTAACAAGGAAGTCACTTAGGACCTCAAATTACCATGCACATATTCCTATTAGATCAAACACACCAGATGAGGGATGGAAAGGGGTCAAAATCCCTCTTCAAGTAAAGATCCCTTACCTTAAAGGGTGGTCTAGCCTATGTTCAGGTTACATCTCATGGGCCTATGCATTTTGTTCAGTATGGCCTAGTAGGTTTGTGTTTAGTATCTCTCCCCATAGTCATAAAATAGGTGATTATGCGATCATGAACCATAAAAAATGCTATGATGACTAATATGTAAGGGTTGGCCACATTGATACTATGATTCACTCTTTATTGACATATTCACCTAGAAAAGTAACAATCCCTCTCATACAATAGCTAAGGCAGCTACAAGTACCTCATTTAACACATTCACATAGATGGAATTCATGACTAGTTTCCCCTCCTTAAAGGCCTTGACCTACTCATGTTCAAATCATTTTGGCATGATGGAATTAGTTCATTTGGAATGCATTACATGTCATGCCTCTCATGAGTGAATCTACAATGGGCCATGATTACCCATGATTCTATTGTTTCCCATGCCACCCCTCTCACTCATTCAATTAAGGCATTCAAAAATCACTCCCTTGTAGTGGCCTCTCGATTGCATGTATGGATGAGCATAAAGAGAATGCACTTGGCCCTTTAGTTGAGAGGTGCTAGAATGAGATCACTTATCCTTTTTACATGTGGTTGGTTACTCTATAGTTGTGAGTTGCATTGAATCCTCATGGAGGTCTCTCTTGTGGTTTAATTTAATATGCTATCATGTTTGTGTGCTTTATGTCAGGTGAGTGTCGAGTGAAAGGCACTGATATAGTGGGGCAGGTGGTGTACTAGAAAAAAGATGGTTCAGGAAGTGTCAATAAGATAAATAATGAATTTTTTCCTCAATATGAGGCCAAATAAAAACACCATATATAGGTTACACGATAAGATCTATTGGAAAAATTGTAAATATTTGTGAAAATCTTAGATTAGAAATATGGAAAAGACATCGATTTACATGCAAAACTAAGAAAAATGGCATAGTCCATGTTTCCTTCATACATGGACTAATTATATGTAGTTTCATGTTCCCATACACATCCAATAAATAACAAGATTCATATCCATGTGCTTGTATTTACAAACACCTAAGCCATAAGGCATTAATAGCATGAGCATATATTCAAAATTAATATGGAAACTGCCACTTTCTTCTCTATTATATTTTCCTAAATGAATGACCGATATAATAAATATATATTTGTGTATGTGGTGGTTGTAAGGAACTAACCAAGCATACAATTTGTATAAGCTCTTATTTCTTGCATCTAAGCATGCACTATGTAGTCAATTCAATGTGGTGATTGTAGGTGGTATAACAACATTGTACTTAGTGATTGTAATATAGGGAGGTTTGGTTACTCATGGCCCAAAGATACCAAAACCAGGGAAGATTTTAAGGATCCATACTTATTTTGAATTTTATAATCCTTGAAGTCTAAAGAATCTTACTAATTCTTAAAATTCCAACCATAAAATGTGTGGTGATATTTTTGTAAAAGTATTCAGATTTCTAAGGAATTTGCATGGTTTCTGGAAACATTTGGTGATTTTTAGAGTAAAATACTTTTATCCAATAAAATTTGGGCAAATAATTTTGGGAAAAAATTAAAATTGGTGAATTTGGTTTTTGGAAAAAAAGCATGGAAAATTAGCCCGTGGGAAAAATTTAGCCCCTAAAATTTTCCTTGACCACAACATTTTTTGTCTTGTTGATTTTATTAACTTGTCTAAGATGTTCCCACCAAATTGATACTTTTATTTTCAAATTAAATATGGCTACTATGGCCTTCATGTTCCTAGAGTAATCATGAATATGGAAATAATTTCTTGTCCCATGAAGATAGGCCTTAGTTTCTTGATTAGACTTTGTCTCACTATCAAAAGAAGGTGGTTTTTGTTTTTTGAATTATACATGCAAACTACTTATAGAAGATCCCTTTCTCATTTTCCTATGAGAAGAAGATCTTGAAATGATGAAGGAATATTTGGAGGGAAATGATTCACCATGAGATGATTTCAATGGTGTATAAGTTCATCACTAGAGGTCTTACCTATGTTGCTTTGATACCTCTTATGAGATCGACTTCTAAAATTTTCCTTTCTCCTACCATCATTGTTTGAATTTTTTCTACATGATGAATTCACCTTTGTATATTTGTCAAAAATTGTAGCATGGAGGCATTCAACTACTTATATTTTTGTTTATCATTGGTTGATCTCTTGTTGGCAATAAGTATTATCATTGCCCAATTTATCTCAAATCGGGATTATCATTCATGAAGCATATGCATTTAATCACACAAGTCCTCAACATGATCTATTGAATTAATTATAATTCAACTAAACATAAGATACCACGTACAAAGAAATGAAAACATAAATTATAGTGGGAAAATAATCCCTTTGAGGAAGAAAACCCACTTTCAATAATTCTTATATTAATAATATACTCAAAAACCCTTATAGTTCCTTAATTTTTTTATCCCTACCATATTACATAAATAATTTCCACTTTGGACGAAGAATAAAAAAATATTATCATTTTATCCCCTAAAAGAAATAACATAATAAAAAAAAAACATCACCTCTTATCCTATCTGATATCATTTCTATTTCTATATATACAACCTATTGGCTTGCTTGGTTATTACAATTACCAAACAAGCCCCTGCTTTTTTGAGTCATCTATCATGACTCCCATATAGGGTTACTTTGGTGATGATTGGGGATATCTACCCCAACATTGTTCAACCCTAGAATTCTTGGTATCCTCCTAGATACTCCTTTTTGATTCCTTGGTGTTGGGGTGTTCTTACTTATTGTGTCTATTGTATTCCTTGGGTTCTTTAGATTCCATTACTTCTTCTACTAGAATTTCCTCAAATTATGTGATGCAGGAGCATCGTCAGTGAGCACGCATGGCAGGATAAATCAACTCTTTGGAATCATTTTAGAATCTTAAACGCTGGCGACTACTATGAATCTTTTGGAGCTGATTGAAAAATGGAAGAAGATCAAACACTTGGAAGCTGAATGATGACGAGTGATATAGGAGTTTCACTCCTAGTCTTGAATGTAACTGAACTAAGGTAGCAGTTAGGTGTTATTTTAGAGTAGATGGTAGTCGGGGGGGGGAACCCTAAGAACCCTCTAAAATAAATAGAGGTTTTGTATGCCCAAATGAGGCTGCTACGAATTAGAAGGAAATTTATGAGTTTTTAGTTGTTTTTTATCATAGTTGTAGACATTTTACTTATGAATGAACATAACAGAGAAAAATGGATCCAATGCATGGTGTTGTTACTGTTTGCAATTCCCTGTTATTGTTGTTTTCATGAATGAATGAATTTCATTACGACTATATGCAATTGTGATATGTTTGCATAAGTTTCAATTATATCTCCTCAATTGAGTCTGTGCAAGGTGTGCACACAGTCCACAAGGAGTGCGTTGATGTAATGTGTTTTTATTCTGAAGCTCAGAAGAGATAGTGTGAACTTTACCTTTGCAAGGAGTGCAAAGTGACTACTGCAAAGTGTGCACGATCATCCACAAGAACCTAAGAATTGCACCAGAATCTGTTGCAAGGAGTGCATAGATCTGAACCTGGACTACGTGTTGAAGTGACTCTCTAAGAAGTCAAAGGAGCAGAGGGAAAGAAATCTCATAAGAGATAGCAGTTTTCAGAAGTGCAGACGAGGTCCAAGAGACAGATTCCTAAGAAGAACAAAGGTCGAGGCTTTTGAATAATTAGAAAATCTTCTAAGTTGGAGGAAGTCGGTAGCTCGGGAGGAGGAGTGATAGTGGTCATTGGATCACAGCTCAGAGGACCAACAACCATTTGATCAAAGCAAGGTGCACAAGCCTTAACACTTCACACACACAAGAGGGTGCATTCACCAAAGTTCCAAAGTCCCGAAGAAATTTGGGGTCGTCGTCAAGGAAGAAAGATGGCATGAGATCCACAAATACGGAAGTTTGTGGACAAAGAGGAGGTGAAAACACTGAACAAGATGTCAACCTTTGATCAAGAAGATAGTCAAAGAGTCGTTGATTTGGTTGAATGGACCAAAATCCAAAAATGATGAGAGTCGTAGATTTGAAGGTGGACACATGGTGACTAATCGTGAACTCCGGGGAAATCACTTTGAAGGTTTCATTTGAGACTTGAAACTCCTGAAGCCCAGAGAGTCGAAGGATATCTGGACCATCAACTCCATAGGGACACATGGTGATGGGTCGTGAACTACGGAGAAATCACTTCAAGAGTTTCATATTGAAAGTTGAAACTCCCAAAGCCTGGAGAGCGGAGAGCCGAAGTGAATCTCAATCGTTAGATCCAGAGGAAAGGTGGTGTGAATATGTGGATTCTAGGTAAAGAACCGAAGTAAATGTCAGCCATCGGATTGTCTGAAGTATATATGAACCGCCAGATCTAGAGAACAGACGGTGAAAACCTATGGATTACGGGTAAAGGCCCAAAGAAAAGGTCGATCGTCAGATCGTCCAACGTAAATCCCCACCATCTGATTCAAGAGGATGCATGGTAGAATTTTTTGTATTTCAAGGGGGAGTAAATTTTGAAACATGAAAACCCCGAAGTCCGGAGACCCGCAGAGATCACAACCATCGATCTGAGAGAGATAAATATGGATTGTTGGTTTCCAAAATGGTAGATCTCGGTCATCCATTTAGAATCTTCGTCAATATCATGAGATCGATGGTCACCTCGCATTTCGGGGACAAAAGGTGCATGAGTTTTAAAAATTTGAGGGCAGGCTACAATCGAGACCATGGTTTTGAAAAAAGGACATGTGGTGGCTCAAGGTGAATTGCACGAAGAAAAGTAGTTTTATCCCAAATTGCTCTTGGGCATTCCCACAATCATGTGTCTATGCAAGGACATAGATTGAGGTCATATGCAGGAAGGGGCTAGTGGGAGAGGAGCTTGCACCTGAAACCTGTCAGTTCAGCAACATGAAGAAAGGGGTCACAGGTGCCATAGAATCGGCACCAGAGGCTAATAAGGTCCTGTGTTAATTCGTAAGGGAGACCATTAAGGTCTCAAAGAGCCAATTCAGCTCGGAATTGAAGATCCTTGACTGGGAGGTCATGCATCCCTTAAGAGATAAGGGGGTCTGCATCAAGTGGTATCAAAGCAGATTTTTTTCTTGCAGACAACAGGTAAAGGAGAGGAGACGAAAGAAATCAAACTTACACTTTATGTGTGAGAGACAGTCAACATAATTCCACCAAGGAGACGAGTGGATCCACCTTTAGCCAATCATGTTGTAGAAAGAGAAATGTGAGAGCTTCATCCAAGATTAGAGGTGATGGAGGCAGCACAGAGGAGGTCACCTAATGTTGGAGACATCAACGATGCAAAGAGTGAAGAAGTAGAAGTCGAAGAAGCTACAGGAGAAAATGTTGTTGAAGAATGCTTGCTGAGAGTAGTTGTTAGATTGGGAGCGAGAGCCAAGATAGAGGTCCCAATGTATGAAGGAAATTTGGATTTTGAAGAGATGCTGGATTGGATAAGATCCATGGACAAATATGTTGATGAGGAGAAAAGGGTGAGACATGTTTTCACCAGGATAAAAGGACATACAACACTGTGGTGGGATGAACTGTAAGCTGAGAGGAGAAGAAAGGGAAAACATAAGATAAATAATTGGGATAGAATGGTAGCCAAGATGAAGGCTAAATTCATGCCCAAAGATTATCAGATCAATCTGTTTAGGAAGTTGCAGAACCTGATATAGAAGGGTATGATAGTTAAAGAGTACACAGAGGAGTTCTACAAGATGAACATCAGAATTGGAAAAAGAGAGAAAGATGAAGAAAAAGCTTCCAGGTATATAAATGTCCTCAGGTGTGAAATCCAGGATGAGATCAGCATGATGTTAGTGAGGACAATGGAGGATTCTTATCAGTTCTCACTGGAGGAAGAGGATAATTTGGTAAGAAAACAAAGCCAAAGAGCCAGAGGTAGGAGCCCGGCCCCGAACAAAAGCAAGGGAGTTTCCCATGACAAGGCACATAAATCCAAAGACGAGACTGAGAAATTTCACAATCACTCGGAAAGAGGAGGAAGTTCCCGAGGAAGACAGGGTGGTGGAATAAGTTCTTCTAGAGGAAGTGGAAGAAACAAAGGAGGACAAGTAAGGTGTTATGCATGTGGAAAGATAGGGAACATGTCTTGGGAATGTCCCGAGAAAAATAAAGGAGGAGGTGAAGCTCACATTTTAGAAGCACAAAGAAGGAATGTTGAAGCAGAAGGAGCAGAGGATGTAACATCCCTAATGTTGAGAAAGGTTATATTAAAACCAGAGGTAGAAGTTGAAAATCCAGTGCAAAGGAACAGTCTATTTAGGATAGCTTTCAAGACTAAATACAAGGTATGCAAGGTGGTAATTGACAATGGGAGCACTGATAACTTAGTATCCACGGAGATGGTAGAGAAATTGGAGCTTGAGACAACTTCACATTTGAAGACATACAAAGTCTCATGGTTGCATAAAGGACTCCAGGTAATGGTCACTAAACAATTCTTGGTTGAGTTTAATATAGGAGGATATAGATATGAAATTCTGTGTGATGTAATTCCCATGGATGTATGTCATGTTTTGTTGGGAATACCATGGAAGTTTGACAGGAATGTCATTCATGATGGGAGGAATAATACATACACCTTGGAGAAGAATGGTAGGACACACATGTTGCTGCCAATAGAAGAGAACAAAGTGGAAGAGAAAGCCAACACAAGCATAATTATCATGAGTGGGAAGGAACTCCTGAAAGAAGTCAAGAAAGAATGCATATGTAGTTTGTTGTAGTGAGGAAACCCAGATTTATCCTTACAAGTACTTCGATGGATGATTTACCTGAAGAAGTTTAGGAACTGTTGGATAATTTTGTTGACATAGTGGTGGATGAGCTACTTAAATCATTGCCACTCATCAGAAGTATCATCCATCATCATGATTTGATACCAGGAGAAAGTATGCCAAACAAAGTAGCATACAGAATGACACCCCGAGAGAATGAGGAGGTAAAGAACCAAGTCCAAGAATTGTTAGACAAGGATTTGGTTAGAGAGAGCTTGAGTCCATGCACAGTGCCAACTATGTTGAGTCCAAAGAAGGATGGAGGATGGAGAATGTGTACAGACTCAAGAGCCATCAACAAGATCACCATCAGGTATAGGTTCCCTTTTCCAAGAATGGATGATTTAGTGGATTGTTTAAGTGGAGAAAATTTATTTTCTAAGATAGATTTGAAAAGTGGATATCACTGTTAGACAACTGAGAGGGGGGGGGGGTTGAATCAGTTGTTACCGTGCTTAAACAATTATGGTTCTTTTAAACTCTTTGTAGAGAATCTAAATGATGATCACAATAAGGCAGGGAAATAAACAATGGCACTTTCAACATCATTCACATATATGAGAAACACAGAGACAGATATTTCTCGAGGAAACCCATGCAGGGTAAAAACTTATTTTCCTTTATATGATAAGTAATGGTTACATTCTTTATAGTATCATACATATGAGCACCAACTCATAATGAGGCTACAACCTCAGTTTTGCAAGTTGCAACTTGCTGAGAGAACCAACTCTATGTTTTCTCTAGCACCCACTAGAGGGAAGCACCAACTCCTTGGTTTCTCTAGCACCAACTAGAAGGAAGCACCAACTCCCTGGTTTCTCTAGCACCAACTAGAAGGAAGCACCAACTCCCTGTGTTCAAGCACCCACTTGAACCTTTGAGGACACAAGTCCTCCCTAGCTCCTCCCAACCACCCTGAAATATAATATTTTCTACTGAAACTTATTACATTGATATGATGTTCAACAATGGCTTACCAGACTCATCATTGTTCTGCTGCATTTCGTTGCTCTGTCTGCCTCATTGCCTTTCTGCACACATCACTTGCGCTATATGTTCTTCCATTTTTTATGCTCTGTGCACCATGTCCATTCACTACATAGTTCCTCTTTTGTTCAATTCATCTGCTGCACTCCCCTCCTTCTTCACACATGAATCACCTTCAATAACAACAACCACAACATACTATAACAACAACAACAACAACCACAAAAACCCCCTTCTCTTCTCTGTACTGTGTATTTATATCTTCTATGCACCTTGTGCATGCAATGTTCGCAAAGCCTCTGCATGTTGACTCTGCGCCGTTATCCTCCACCTCTCGAGTGTTCTGTCTGATCATCATCGTGACTCTTCAGCTTCTCTGGCAGTTGAGACTCTTCGTCTTCTTTGTGACAGTTGAGCTCACTTTATTTGTTTTAGTTACAGGCTTCCATGCTCATCCATCTGTTAACCCCTTCTGAGAATAGTCTTCCTTCACTTGGACGAATCTTGGAGACTCTTCATCTCCTCTAGCGATCACACAGGTGTCTCTTTGGATGCTCTAGCAGACACAATCAATGGTTTCTGGTAGTTTCACTGTGTCGTGCAACAGTAGCCCTCATATCTCCTTCAGGTTAATCTACGTCGTTGGATGAGCTTTATTAATTTTTCCTTTAAATCGGGTTTCGACATTTTGGCATTTGTGTTCTTGCCTCTTGAAGTCGTGATCCTCGAAACTCCGATATGGAGCTTATCTGGATTGACTCCTTCTCTTCCCGTGACCAAGGGCTGTGACCACAACCTTATGCATAAGGCGCTTTCGCGATTTAGCATATCGCAAATTTGTAATTCAATTTTATTTGTTTCTTTTGTCTCTCCATATTGCGATTCGCGAAACTACGACACGGGGTTGAACCAACAGTCCATATTCATTCTCGATTCAATGGCTGCAATTGAATCGCGATATCGCATATCGCAAAACCAGGATTCTTGTTGCATTTGTTTCTTTTCCTTTTGAATTCACGATTCACGAAACTTCGATAAGGATTTGGATCAATGGTCCAGATATGATCTTAACTCAACGGCTGCGATTGAATCTCCATATCGCATATTGCGATTTTGGAATTCTTGTTGTCAAGTGTTTTTATCACTTCAAAGTCCCGATTCACGAAACTCCGATAAGTAGTTAAATCAACGGTCCAGATCTGATTTCTATTCAGCGGCTGCGATTAAATCGCGATATCACATATCGGGATTTCGACATCCTTGATGTCAAGTGTTCTTTTCACTTCAAAGTCCCGATCCCTGATACTCCATGAAGAAAATCAACGGTCCAGATTACTTCTTATCTTAACGGCTGCGATTAAATCACGAATTCGTATATCGTGATTTCGGGGTTCCTGTTGTATTGTTTATTTGACATCTCCAACACGCGATCCCCGAAACTCCGACATTGACTATAATTAATGGTCCATATTAAATCTTGATCTGACGGCTCATATTTCATCGTGATTTTTCATGTTGCGATTATGCCCTCTTCTCCTTCCACTTTAAAGACCGTGCAGGTTCTCCCCGATCAATGGTGGTCGGACACTGCGCATGGATCTGACGGTTGAGATCTGTCTCCCTCTTTAACGATCATAGATTCTTCTTCTCAAGAGATTCTTCTCAAACTTTCTCTCATTCGCTGCCTTCGATCATTCGCATTCTTCTCAACTTTCGCTCATTCACTGCCTTCGATCATTCGTTTCCTTCGATCATTCACTGCTTTCAATCATTCACCTTTCTGAACTTATCTTATGTTTGCCTGTTGATTACAAACTTTTTGTTCTCATGTCATCTTCATTGTTGCCATCAATGACAAGCATTCGCTGCTTGTTAAACATTTGCCAACAATCACTAGATAAGAATGAGAGAAGGTGATGAGTGGAAGACAACCTTTAAGACAAATGAAGGTTTGTATGAGTGGCTTGTTATGCCATTTGTCTTAACAAATGTCCCGACTACTTTTGTGAGTTTGATGAATTAAATACTGAAATATTTCATTGGCAAGTTTGTGGTTGTATATATGGATTATATACTGGTATTTAGAAGGACTAAAGAAGAGCATTTAAGACACCTGACACTAGTGATGATGATACTACAATAGGAGAAGTTATTGATAAACCCAAAGAAGTCCTCTTTTATGAAGACATAGCTCATTTACTTGGGTTTTTTGATCTATTCAAATGAACTGAAGATGGATCTAGAGAAGGTGAAAGAAATCAAAAAATGGCCATCACCAAGGAGTATTTTTTAGGTAAGAAGATTCCATGGATTAGAAAGTTTCTATAGAAATTTCATCGAAGCTTTCAGTGGGATTTGTGCACCAATGATGGATACAGTGAAGAAGAGGAACAAGTATTTTAAATAGACAGAGGAGGCCGAGAGGAGCTTCAATATACTGAAGGAGAAAATAACAGAACGACCAATGCTGGTCTTACCAAATTTTGGAAAGACATTTCAAGTGAGATGTGATGCAAGTGGAGTTGTAATTGGAGTAGTTTTGAGCCATGATAATAGGCATGTTATCTATTTCAGTGAGAATTTGAATGAGACTAAGAGAAAATACTCCACATATGATAAGGATTTTTATGCCATAATTCAATCCTTGAAGAAATGGAGACATTACCTTGTCCCACGGGAATTTGTTTTGTATAGTGATAACCATAATTTACAATTCATAACGAGACAGGAAACATTGAATCAGAGGCATGCAAAATGGATTGAGATTATGCAGATTTTTTGTCATAAAACATATTGTTGGAAATGCTAACAAAGTTGTTGATGCATTAAGCAAGCGATGTTTGATTCTGCAGGAGTTTCAGGTGAATACCTTGAGGTTTGAACACATGAAGGATATGTATTGTGATGATACAAATTTCACGGAAGCATACGAAGCATGTGAAAATCCTGTGATGAGAGAAAGGAGCCAATGGACATAGGATATGATTCAATAGGGATTGTTGTTCAAGGGAAAACAGTTGTGCATACCAAAATGCTCAATGAGGGATAATCTTTTGAAGGAAAAGCACAGTGGAGGATTGGCTGGACATTTTGGCCATGATAAAACATTTGCACAGTTGATAATTTCATACTATTGGCCAAGTATGAGAATAGAAGTGATAAAATTTGTGAACAGATGTAGAATCTGCCAACATGCAAAGGGAAAAAGATAGAAAAATAGATTGTATCAACCATTTCCAATACCAGAGAGGCCTTGGGATGCAATAAGCATGGATTTTGTGTTGGGAATACCAAGAACGCAAAGAGGATGTGATTCCATATTAGTGGTATTCGATAGATTTTCAAATATGGAACACTTTATTCCATGCCAGAAGACTAGTGATGCAACACATGTTGCAAATCTGTTTTTCAAGGAAGTTGTGGGACTTCATGGATTACCCAGGAGTATTGTCTCAGACATAGACACTATATTTTTTGGTCATTTATGGAGAACATTGTGGAAGAAGTTGGGAACAATTTTTTCCTTTATCTCATCCTATCACCCTCAGACAGATGGAAAGACTGAGGTGGTAAATAGAAGTTTGGGAAAATTATTGAGGAGTCTGATCACTGAGCATCATAATCAGTGGGATCAGATTATGCCACAAGCAGAATTTGCATACAATGACTCACCAAACATGAGAATTGAAAAGAGCCCATTCCAAATATTGTATGGAATGCAACCAAGAGGAATATCTGAGTAGAGAGACTTGGGATAGAGTGAGATCAGAAGAGTTGGAGCAGAAGATTTTGCTGCAAAAATGTAGAAGCTCCATATCCAGATCAGAGGACAGTTGCAGAGATCTAGCCAAGAGTACAAGTGCATAGTTGATCAACATCACAGGGAATTCCAATTTGAAGTAGGGGGTCAGGTTCTGACACACCTTAGGAAAGAAAGGTTCCCTAGGGGAACATATACCAAGTTAAATATGAAGAAGATAGGGCCATGTAAGATCTTAAGGAAGTTTGATGAAAACGCCTATGAGATTGAGCTTCGAGATGATGTGGGAATATCACCCATATTTAACATTTCAAACCTATACCGTTACATGGAATATGACACAGAGGGATTAGAAGATCAAGAGAAGATTCAATGGGAGAAACAAATGCCTATTGTAGAAAAACCACACATGGAGAAGATAGTTGATAAGAGGATTGGAAGAAAGACTAGGAGGAAGACCTATTTTGAATATTTGGTCAAGTGGAAGGGACACCCAATAGAAGATGCCAGTTGGGAACATGAATCTGATATCCAGAAACATGGAAATTCAGTGTAGGAGATCATGGACATGATTCCATGAATTTTTTGTCCAGGGGAGTATGATGCAGGAGCATCGTCAGCGAGCATGTGTGGAAGGATAACTTATCTCTTTGGAATCATTTCAGAATATTAAATGCTGGCGGTTACTGCGAATCTTTTGGAGCTGATTGAAAAATGAAAGAAGATCAAATGCTTGGAAGTTGAATGATCATGAGTGATCTGAGAGTTTCATTCCTAGTCTTGAATGTAACTGAACTAAGGTAGAAGTTAGGTGTCATTTTCAAGTAGACGAGTAGTTGGGGGGGGGAACCCTAAGAACCCTCTAAAATAAATAGAGTTTTTGTATGCCCAAATGAGGCTGCTACGAATTAACAAGAAATTTATGAGTTTTTAGTTGTTTTTTATCATAGTTGTATCCATTTTACTTCTGAATGAATATAACAGAGAAAACTTGATCCAATGCATGGTGTTGTTACTGTTTGCAATTCCATGTTATTGTTGTTTTCATGAATAAATGAATTTCATTATGAATATATGAAATTGTGAGATGTTTGCATAAGTTTCAATTGTATCTCTTCGATTGATTCCATGCAAGGTGTGGACACAGTTTGCAAGGAGTGCATTGATGAACTAGTACATTTGGGTCAAATTCTGATGGCGCATCCAACGCAATTTACACTTTATATTGTCAAGATAATGATAAACAACAACCCCCCTCAAACGTCGTTTCACATGAAGTCACTTTTCTGACGACATCGATTTCATCTTTATTGCGACGTTTCATGTGGACACGTGTCATCTTAAATTTGACTGTCCAAACCCCATATAGCCATCGTAAGACCGATGTCTTGGATGTGGCAAGAGAGACGTCTTGGATGTGGCAAGAGAGATGTCTTGGACATGGCAAGAGAGATGTCTTGGATGTGGCAAGAGTGAATTCTTGGATGTGGTAAGAGAGACATCTTGGAATTGGCAAGAGAGACGTCTTGGAGGTGGAAAGAGTGATGTATTGGAGGTGGAAAGAGAGACGTTAAGAGGTATCAACTCTGACGTGGTTTCTATGGGAGTGACACTCTTGGAGGTGGCAAGAGAGACATCTTGTAGGTGGAAAGAGAGACGTCTTGGACGTGTAAAGAGTGATGTTAAGAGGTATCATCTCTGACGTGGTTGCTATGGAAGAGACACTCCAAGACGTCGCAATAGCGACTATGTATTAGGTATTTAAAAAAAAAATACAATATCAATACTAAGAGGAACAGGTACATTAACCTTTTCTAAGATAATAGCCATATCAATATTTAAATATATATCATCGGTCTTAGGAAAGGTTGGTTGACGAGGAGGACTAACTTCCAATGGTAAAGGGGTTCTTGTCTAATGAGGTTTAGGATCACTAAGATATGTATCGGGTGTGTTATCACATGAACTCGCAATTGTTGAGCTAAATTCCAAAAGCTCAAGTGCAATCATGGGTAATAAGACTGCAAAAATATACTAGAGAGTAAGTCCCTATTTTTAGAAAGGATCAAAATAATACTGTACTTTCTTGGGTATGTCAAAACAAGTGCCATCCAATACAATATCCTATATACCAATGAGATAGTTGAGCAACAGAAATTCCAGAGACTTCACTGAAACCTCTGGAAATTTGTTTGACATTTAGCAGACAATTATATCATCAATAATACAACTTGAAGTCATTGCGGGTAGCAATTCGAAACAACCATAATAGATTTGGACTCCAGATATAAATATCATAATCTCTCATGCCAAGAAATTTGAAAATGCCAAACCATGTAAAATTCAATATCCCAATACTCGGTCAGAACAAGGGGCGAAAAAAGACAAATTTAAATACTTCAACAACTATAGCAAATTTGGCCTGCAGATATACATCACATATATATTCCAAGTTTAGTTTCAAATAACAACAAATGTTACTATTATATACACAACTAATCCATCTAGTTTCACATAACAACCAATGTTAACTGTCATATACACAGTTAATCCGTGTAGTAGATATATTAAGTAGACCATGGATGAGAGCTCAAGCAAAGAGATAGCGATTGAACTGGGTGGAGAGTCTGCAAGGTGACAAGACTTATGGAAGTAGGTCATGAGTGGCTACAGTAAGAGGGCCACCAACAGAGTGAGAGGCACAACCAGCAAGGAATGAGCCAACAGAAAAAACCTCACGTGGGTAAATACGTAGGCAAGAGGGAGCAGTGGAGGTAGTCACCAGCTGAAAAGGTGAGGAGATGGTTGCAGGTGAATCCTGTTCTGTGAGGATGATAAACATGAGAGGTAGGTTGAGTTGGTGAGTGTCAATTTGCGTGGAGAAGAGGCAGATGGGAATGTGAAATACAACCGATAGTTATAGTGGAAGGCATAGGAAATCTAAGGTAGAGGCTACATGAGAAGTATAGCACCAATGTGGGCTAGGAACAGGTGAGTTGGTTTCCTTAATAGGAAGTCGACAGGTACAACGACAAACTACCAGAAAGGAAAAAGAGATTGCAGTGCCGCCAACAACAGGATTAAGAAGCCGCCAACCAACAAGACAAGATGACCAACCAAAGAATCACCCAACAATCGATCATAGGGGCCACAAGGCCAATTTAGCTTCGTGTATCCCAACAGATCCACTAGTCAACCCAAGAAGGTATGATAAGTAGGTAGAGTACCATAAAATTTCCTTTCCTTGCCTTGACATGCCTTGCCTTGACAAGCCATTCCATGCCTTGCCTTGACATGTCTTTCCTTGCCTTAACATGTCATGCCTTGACTTGACAAACCTTTCCTTTCTTTGGCATGCCTTACCTTGACATTCCATGCCTTGCCTTGACATTCCTTGCCTTGCCTTGACTTTCCTTGCCATGCCTTTCCCTGACATTCCTTGCCTTGAATTAACATGCCTTTCCTTGCCAGACCTTGATTTTCCTTGACATTCCTTGCATTGACATGCCATTCCTTGCATTGCCATGCCTTGCCTTGACATTTCATTCCTTGCATTGACATTCCTTTCCTTGACATGCCATGCCTAGCCTGGCCACACCTTGCCTTGACATTTCTTTCCTTGCCTTGACATGCCTTGCCTTGACAATCCATGCCTTGCCTTGACAAGACATGCCTTGCCTTGACAAGTTATGCCTTGCCTTGACATGTCTTTCCTTGACATTCCATGATTTTCCATGTGTTTTCATGCCTTACCATGACATGCCTTGCAATGCATTACCTTGCCATGCATTCCCTTGCCTTTCCTTTCCATGCCTTTCATTGACATGCCATGAATTTCCTTGACATTCCTTGCCTTGCCTTGCACTGATATGCCTTTCCTTGACAGACCTTGCCTTGCATTGATAGACCTTGCCTTTCCTTGCCTTGACATGTGATGAAACTTAAATGAGATCAAGGAGAAAAGGGATGAATCCCTTGAATTTAAGAGCCTAGTAGAGGCCAATATTGACAAGCAAGAGTAAGTACAAAGCAATGAAAATTATTTGGAGAAACAACTTTATAAGTTGTAGGAAAAATTCCAAATCATGAGAATGTAGTGCATTGACAAAAAGAGACAACTTGAGGTAGAAAGAAGTTCCTTGAAGAAGGAGCTAGAAAAAATTAGAAAACAATTAGCTATCCAGACTACGAGATTGGAGATAATGTAAGCATTTATCTCCAAGTTAGCCTAGATAGTAGACAAAATTATTAATTGTAGATAGCTATCAAAATTTTACAGTCTCTTCCTCAAATTGGCATGCACAACAAACATCTACTCCTAGACTTGAGAAAAAATCCATAACTCATCCACAAGATGATATATCAATTTTTTTTCACATATTATATATCTTATTAGTTGAAAATGGAATTTTCATGGTTGTTTGGTTCATTTACAGACTTTTCTAGCTCGTCGACAGGCATGGGGAGTGGTTCGATCTCTAGTACATTCATGGCTCTTCACCCTTTGAATTGAGACACAAAACTCAATTGTTCATGCCCCATAACCAACACTAATATCCATGAGTGATATTGAGTTCAAAATTAACATTGGAGCAACCATGAAAAATCATTACAATTTAATTAAAATGAGTGTCGATAAGACCCCTTGGTTTTTGGCCTTAATAAATCTATAACTCTTCCTTATGACATCAATTTGTCAAACCTTTTGTTGCTAAGCATAATATCCACCAAGATATTTATAATGAGTGATTGGATTCCTCTCTATGACAGTTATGACCATGAAGATCAAGGGGATAGAACTATTGATGTGCATAGTGATAGTGAGAATGTCACTCTTTTGGGAGAAAAAGGGTATCAATCTGATAACATTTTTTTTCCTTTGTTGGTTGATGAGAACCACAATGCAGGATTGATTTTTTATGAAGAAGATAAAGTATGCAGCATTGCCCCTACTATCCAAAAGGAACAAATACATATCGACTATGATGACAATGATTTTCCTGGGCTAGAAGAAGCATGGTTCAAGTATGGCATCCAAGATGACAAATAAGTGGATGTTTTTTCCTCTAATTCTGTCTGGACAGATAATGATAGAATCATGAGTATTCATGGATTATATTATGAAAACAATGAGAAAGTCATCAATCTGCAAGTGGATCATTGCAAACTTTACACTTTTATTTTTGATGAACCTATTTATGATATGGAGGATGGGCATAAACAACTGCACACTTTTGCTATTAATTGAACCATAATGACAAAATTCTTTCTTGTTCTTCCTATAATGAGAAATCAGGTTGTTTCCACAACAGAAGTAACATATTTGTTCCTATTTATGGACCTATTTTTCTTGCATGGACTTTACACTTTTATTTTTGATGGAACTATTTATGATATTATAGAATTATGTGGGTTAAATCTACTTCTAAAGTCTATAGTATTAATTTGTGATTAAACCTGCTATCAACTGAAAACTGACAACGGAAGCTTTCTATTGATCTGCACCTCAAAGTCTTTACACTATTGTTCTATCTTTATGTTTTGTTTGTAGCATAAGTTAATGCATATATTAGACAAACTGGCTCCAGTGATGTCAATATTGTTGTAATAAAGAGATTTTGCTTGAAAGAACCCAATTGGTCCTCAGAAAGATCAATGTGGAAAAACAATGCATAATCCAACACTAATAAATATTTTCCATAACATTCCCAAATTCATTATCAGGAAGGACATAGCCACTGATGTGCCACTTGTTTTAAAAAAACATCAGAACACATTTCATGCCTATTAGTTTTCATAGACTCACATTAAATTGTACATTGAAACTAATAATACCAAATTATTAATCTTCACAGCTAAGTCAGTCAATGTACTTAGATATATCTAGTAAAATTAAATATCATATTAAATGAAAAGTAACATAAGTAGCTTAATAGGATCAACATTTGTAGTAATAAGTATTATGAAACCATATATAAGAAGAACGTATGTTGATCACATGCAGACTTTTGCATAATGATGAGTCCCAGTTTAACCATATTAATGATACCCATTGCAACATAAGCCCTTTCTAGCGAGAAAAAGACCCCACTTTTGTTCACCTTGTGAAGTCCTCTTTAGTTTCACCTCCCACCCATAAATAATTGATGTATAATCTTCCTGCAAACATTTTCACAAGTGCGTCTTATGTCAAAGTTGATTTCTGTTAGGATAATAATCACAAATAATTCATTGATTTTTGCAATTCTGCTCATCATTGACTACTAGACTCCATCATAAGTTAGCAGTACTCTTTACCTACAATTGATAGGCAATAATTAATCCTTACCTATGAGAAATCACGAATAAAAGCATCATTATCCTTCTCTGCAGAAGAAAGCTCTTTCTGCAGTATTTTTATGAACTGCAAACCACACAAATTATTAAATTTCTTACTGTGTTTCTATAATTAGTTTTTTAAGATAAACTGTACAGAACCAAACTTCACAACAAAACCATAAAGTGGTCTCAAATACCTGAAATGTGTGATCTTCAGCGACAACATCATCAAATCCAACATCCCTGGGCATCTAGTTCATATATAGGATATTGTAATATTTTAAATGACAATCAAAAACATGTATCACCCAATAAAATAGTACATAGTTAAAGGCAGACAAAATAAATTTCCACACTTTCAAATAAAAATATAAAACCACCCAAATACAGATGAGTACAAAATCCATCCTCCATGGAAATCCACTTAACAAGAACTAGCCAATGACATCCCAATGATCCGAATTATTTTCGGCATGAAATGAGAGCGGAGATATAATAAAGAAATGCACAGAGATATTGCAGATATTCAATAATATAACAGAAATGTATTAGAGATACAACCATAAACACATATATACATTAATACATGGCTTCTATTAATCAAATAAATGTACAGAGACTATAAAAATACAGAGTGCAAGACTCGCTAGAATGGTGGCAGCTTATCTCTGAGAAGAGATGTGATGGCTACTCGCATTCGCAAGAAAATGATTACAATGAGGCTCTCAAGGCCCTTTTACAATAAAAAGGAATGTCAAAAACACTATACATCCAAATACCTAACCCTAGGAGATGAAGCGCCAAAAGTCATGTGGGCCCCATTTGGGTAAGTTAGTACATCAAGTTCCCAGGGTCGTAACTTTTGCATACGATATCTGTTTTAGGCGTGTGATAGATAGTTGTAAAGGTATCATCGAGGAGATTCATTTTGGGGGATAAATAATGCCTTCAGCTATCATTAATAACTTTTATATCGAAAAACCTTCATTTGGGCCGTCAAAATGGCCCCGGTAGTTAAAAACTGCTAAAAATAGTAAATTGCCAAAATTGCCAGAAAATTGTTTTGAGCCAATCGAAAAAGGTGGGTGGCCACCGATATCCACCTGTATCACCCAGTGCCCACAATACCATGTGAATAAACCAATATTCCTCAATGGAAAACACCAATTGCAGCCATTGCCTTGAACTAAACTACTATGTAAGTATAAACTCAAGTTATGAAAGTTCAGTATTCAAAATTTATAAAGTTCTATTAAAACAAATATTATTTATGATATTCAAAATGACACTCGTCAGGTCACTAATCAACATAGAATCATGGCCTACAAGTTGACAACTGGCCATATGACAGTGCAAAATACATATAGCATGACATCCAACCGCGATCTGTAAAAATATATGGCATGAGGAATAAAACTATAACAAAAACCTTGTCATGTAGACTTTGGCTTAAAACATGAACCTTGTAAGAAATTCCTTTAAGACATAAATGCTTGAAAACATTTATATTTCTATGGTACACAATTGACTCACTATTCAAGTCATGTTGTTGTTGTGAAAAGGATCATGCCAAAAGGTTTGCAATGTTTTCACCAAACAAATCCCTTTAAATATTAGCACAAAACCAAAGTACCTACAACAAACAGAAGCATTCTCTATCTAGCAAGTATTTGTTTTCAGAATATGCATTTGTTTCCTTAAAGAGGTGATCTTCTCCTCTTTTCTTTCATTTTTTCTTAAAAACATATATATAGTCTAATGAAAAATTTTAGGGTCTTATATAATTTTTGATGGCATATTTATAACAAACAATATAAAATATTTTGGACTACAATAAATTTAGATGACATGAAAAATTATGATTCAAATATAGAAAGAAATTAAATTATAGATATTTACTTTGATTATCAATTTAAAAGATAAACCTATTGCAAAATATTTCTATTATTATAATCATAGAAGATACAAATTAAAATTCATAAAAATGGTTCATACATATATCCAAGCAATTCCAATGTTTAGCTCTTAAACAACAGAAGCCATGATTAACTTTCAAGTCTCTAGGGGGAATCTAGGGGTTCTCAATCTTTAATTTCTATATTTTTTAATGTTCAATTTTCCCTTGGGTCCATGAACCCTGGGGAAACATAGATCACAATCTTGGCCATTGTTGTTCAAACTTTTCAAGATAACAACTAGCATTGAAACAAATCCTAGTGAATCCAGCGATACTATGGCTTTATTTTCACTCAATCTCAAAGTGAGCTAGCTACACAATGACATTGATCTATTACCCAATATCAGACTTTTTTTAAATTTTTTTGTAAGGAACAACTTTTTCAATTTTTTTGTTAGGAACCAACTTATAGCAACCATATTGCATGTGAGACATCAGAACAGTTTCAGTGGCACACCTAACCATATGCATCTACATCATTTAAATCATATCCATGTTGTTTAATGTATGCATGAAATTCCAAGGAAGTTGTTCCATGTTCTTTGCAGTAATCACTGATGAGCAATCTACCTTGAGGCTTCAACCATTTGTAAAATTTATGAAATAAAGTTGGCTTATCCTGAAAAATTTTAAATTAATTTAGCATGTTTGATAACCACAAGGTAAAACATACCAGAGTTTACAAATCTTGATGGTATTTGTTCTGAAACAAATATTATGACGTTTCTAGCAATATAAAATGTATGTATGCTAGATTAATAGCCAATAACAAAAAAATCTCGAAATAGATTAATAGGAAATTAAATCTAGATGTATGACAATGATGTGTGAAAATATGGACCTTCATATGAAGTATTGTGTCCCGGCTATAAATCACATCGAATGTACCCTCTGGATATTCCTTTTTTTGTACAGTCTAAAATCTCAAATTCAACAACACATTGTTGACCAATAGCCCTCTCCAAAGAAAATGAAATCATGTTTATAGAAAGGTCAATAGTTGCAACCTCAACTTCAAAGGTGTCAGCCATACAAAATTCACCTCCTCCAATTCCACAACCCACATCAAGGACTTTTTGACCAGCCTTGAGCTCAAGTTTTTCAACAAATTTCTTTGTAGTCTTTGCATAGAAACTAAAGTTATGAACCATTTGTTGATACTCATCACAGACCTAAACATTATTGCAGTTCATTAAAATGAGAACAAAAGGACTAGAAAATTTCATTATGTAATATATATAATGTTGAATGTCTCCATAGAAAATTAATTTCATAATCTACATCAAGCATATGCTCATACCTATTCCTCCTGTACTGACAAAACCTTCTCCAAATATTCGCTCATACTGCAAAATGCCAATAAGAGTATACTGGACACTGTCCAAGAACCATTGAAAACCCTTGTCATCTACTAAGCTAATCTTCTGCCAAAGCCAACAAATCTGCAAGAAGTGTGTTCAAGATTCCATACATTTGTCTAGTCAACATTAATGCTAACATGTTCAAGTAGGAAAACAAAATAGACATGCACGAACAAGTACACAAAAAGATGACCTGATTTTGATTATTTTTGTTCCTTACATAATCCCCAACACATTTGCAACCAACAAGGGACAACTCTGAAATCTTTCCATAAACATCCTTCACAAGACACTCTTGGAAAACCTGATTCCATGATATTGTCAAAGAATAATATTATACCCATTTTATGTGAATTTATATAATTTCCAAGTATATATTCCTAACCTTGTATCGCACATAAAAGGAATTTAATGGTCAAACATAAAGAGAGTTTTAGAATATACCTTAAGGTAAAAGCTTGGTTCTCGATAATGTGTTGGGTTAGCTTCACGCTTATGATCACCAAACTAATGAAAACAAGATTCTCTAAAAAAACATTATCCACCCATTTTCATCCATTGTACCATCTTCTTTGCTAGTTCGACTACCTTCAAGATCAATAAAAAACAAATAAAATTTGAATATCCAAGTCATAACTACAAGAAATCAATGGTGTTAATGAAAAAGGTAATTTTTGTAAATATCTAAATGTAAGGCAACATAGAAAAAAACACATGAACTAAGATAACTGATGGATTTAATTATCCAGTAAAATTTTGAGGTGAAATATAGTGATTACAAGTACAACCAAACCCTAACATGAATCTGGTGCCTTCCAAAAAACAAAACAAGACATGGATATTGTGCATCTACTACAGTTTACTAGCAAGTTGTCCTGAGGGAAAATCCTAAAAATTCAGAGCTCCAAATCAAAAGTTTCATGATTTTAATTCCATAACATAGGTCATGATAATAAGATGCAAAGGAAAAAGGGAGGTAGGTGCTGGGGGGACCTGGAAAATTCCTGGGGACTTGATAATACTACAAACAGTGATGTGGAAGCACTTGTTGTTTTGTAGGGCCTCATCACTCTCAAGTCTCAAGGAAAAAGGAGCCCATAAGGTCACTGTGATTGGAAATTCCATGATAATTATAAGAGCCCTGTATACCCTTGTGTAGTTAAGAACTATATGACGGCAGAGGTTTATCTTTCATGTGGGATGAATTGTTTAGTCGATGGATTAATACCAGTATTTCTTGATGAAGAGGGCATTGTTTGCAATCAGAGGAAGAGGATGGAAGTTTCTCCAGCTCTGTTCTCCATGGTTTTGGAGATTTCAATCTTGGTGAGGACACAAGCCTCTCTAGATCACTCTGTCACCTAAGAAGGAGATCCATATGGAATTAAGGCCAACAACACTGTCACTATGGCATTGGCAAATGAAAACCCAACAACACAAGTGGACCTAAACACCAAAGCCCGTTTTGGGCATTCAATTTCTAGTTCACTTTCAATTTTAGAGCATTTTGTCATTTTTTTCTATGACTAGGCCAATATGTGAGGCAATACACCTATTGACCAACTCCTAGGTAATACTGGACAAACAGTTCAAGTACTTTTTGGATGGATTATATGTAATTGAAGACTCTAGGTTAAGGCTTGTCAGATCTACCCTTCATTTTGTAAACCATCATTGTAAACTTTGATCATGATGATTTTAATATAAAACTTTAACCATTATTGTGAAAAAGAAGATGAATAGGGAAGGCCTTCAAATATGCATCAATGAATAGAGGTTGGAAAGCCCCAGAGGTAGACATAGAAAGTGTCCTATAGGAATATTGTTATATATACCCGATGTCTCAAAACTAGTTGAACCAGAACCAAGAAGTTTGACTAGTTCACCCCTTGTTGACCTTGAACCAAGGTGTCAAGCAATTCAGCCATTTTGACTGGCTTGTTCGACTAGATTCACCAGTTCAAACCATCAATTTTTATCAAAAATATATTAAATTGTAATTATGTATTTGTTTGTGAACCAATTCATAAACCAAGTCGTATAATGAAGCAAGGTGACCCATAACCATCAGTCTGTCCAACTGAAATGCACCATCTCAAGAAAAAATAAAAGGTGTATATCTTAAGCCCATCAACATCACAATATGTCACCCATGAAAACCCTGTCATGTGATGAAAATCGCAATATACCTCTCATGCAACACGAGGGGTAACAAGAGATACTCTTTAAAGAGAGTCTCTAGCTCAACCTCTTGACAATAAAATAATGTTAAGTGGGATTTAGATCCATGTTTCTCTTCAATAAATATCATTAAAATATGTTTGACCACCTCTAGATCCATGGTTTGCTCCTATAAATAATCATATGAAATAACCACATCTCCTCAACAAAGGGTTTGTTCTTCTTTTATGGATCCATTCGATCTTGAAAAAGGTTCTTGATGCCTTTCAATGATGCCACATGCTTCCCTCTCCTTAGACAGTTTCCTTCCTTTGACCAAATCATATGTCTTCTAATACTTTCAAAGGGGGAGGGATCCTCCAATAAAACCAACAAACTCCACAAAAAGTAGATCTAATGGTTAATAGTGCAAGAGAGACCCCTTGGTGGTAATAACCACCTCCTCAAAACTTGGCCACTATCAAAATATTGCATTGGACACCTCACTAGATGGAACACCTTCCTCATGTTAAAAAACTCCACAAATAATGGATCTAGTGGGGAAATATGTGCCTCTTATAATAAAATAATGACTTAGGGGCCCTTTGATCCAACTCCTCCAATAAATATCCATAAAATATCCCTAGAATATTCTATATCCATAATTTAGGGAGTGTTAAACACAACAACATTGGGAGTTTCCCCAAGTGTTGGGCATTCATCAATAAAGGTATCAACTTCCCTAAAACATGCATTAGAGACCTCTCTATATGGGGAATTCATCTCCTTTTGTGTAGTTTCCTTTGAAATATGTTATATAGACCTTCAATCCTCCCTTAATAGACTGGGCATTCCCTCCTTGAGGTATTGTTTAATGATGAGGCAGCCTGTAGAATCTACCAGCAAACAAATCTACAAAATATGCCCTCTATTATGGTATATGAGCAATTGGATTCTGTTCAATTTCTGGGCGTTTTATGAGCAGGTTTAGATTCAACTGTTGGATCCTTGCTATCCTTACATATATCCTTGATCATAAGTAACAGTATGCTCTGCCTGACCCTGATGTTAGAAATATGGGATATGTTTTTTCTCCCTGAAGATGTGTTAAATATAGAAGAGAAAGACAATATTTATATTGTTGCTGGCAATTCGTGTTGTATTTGGAGTGAAACTAGGCTCACAAACAATGATTTTTTATTGGTTTTCATGTTAAACAAGCACAGGGGATAGATCCATCATGATCTCATGTGAATTCCCTTTCAAAATGTTTCCATAGAGTATGCCTTAGTGTTGATGTGTGAATCATACATGTTGTGCTAGTCACATCATATTGTCATAATAGTGTGCTACCAACAACTTCCTTCTTATATTTGATGCCCACAAAATTGTTTACTGCTACCTCCCTGTCATGCTACAAGATACTCTCTAAAGAGTGATCTACTTCCAATGCACCTGTCTTCATCAGATCTGGAAATACACACTTTCACTATTGTTAACATTCTGAAGAATTTTTTCTTCATCCACCACAAGCATATGAGTCTTTCCTTGATGAATGATTGAGGTCACATCCAGCTGCAAATTTAGTCAAACTCCATCTTCTTAAAAGGAGTTATTTTATTCCATATAGGAAACTAATGATTTGATCTGGAATAAATATATATTAAACTCTTTCAAACCCATCACAATTCTGTATATATCAAGATATTTATCTTCCATATTGTTGTTATGGTAGCAAAAAGGATGCAGATCTGAATCATATACTTTTGCCTCCAACATACTACCATCTTACTAGTTTTAAAACCTCCAAATAAGCTAGGAAGATATGTTATTTATTCCACTTTGATTAAGTCTGGAAGAAGGCTGAGAAGACATCATGCTAACAGATTTTCTCCTAATTGTCGTACCTATTTTCCTTCTTCATTGTGATTCCAATTTTCATCAAATATCAACAAGTATTCCATCAGTAGTTTCACTTCCCAATAAGGAAAATTATAACACCTTCTTCAACCTATGTGAAAACCCAAAAAACTGTAGCATTCCTTTGGCTTCAATTTGCATTTATTCTTCTGCCTCAATCTAGTGCTTGTATAAATCAACATTCCTTCATGTTGGTTATGGATGAGACTCAAAGAATTACAGAATTTCCAGTGAAACCCTCACTCTATATATATTACTACGGGTTGGGGATGACAATATATATATATTATGCACAACGTTTACACTTGTCAATTTTAAAAAATCCCTAGTAATTAAAAAAGGACCTAGTGACATTCCATTATTGGCTACTAGACATGAGCAAAATGCAGTTTAGCTTTAGAAAACTTAAGTGAGAACTGTCTTTATAGCATTTTTCTTCCTCATATTTCTTGTTAATGATAATTATGTTAAAACATAGAAGACATTCCCTTCTCAATAGGTTTTGCATATTTTTACA
This sequence comes from Picea engelmannii, assembly GCA_009831015.1. Lineage (NCBI taxonomy): Eukaryota > Viridiplantae > Streptophyta > Pinopsida > Pinales > Pinaceae > Picea > Picea engelmannii. The sequence goes on along the minus strand of ML783372.1, from coordinate 361,075 downwards.
GTCGTGTTGAAAACCACTATAAAACACTTTGGTTTTGTAAAGAGATTAGATTCATATTTCATATTAAGAAGGTGATTGAATAAAGATTTATTCAAACATTTATTACCCAATCCAAGTCACTACTATATGATTTTTTTCACAATGCTCAAGGTTGGGATGGTGGAAGCACTAGACTTGAATGATTCTCAAAAACCCATGTACAATATGTAAAAACTAAGATGACCAGAAAAATGAGAAGAACAAGAGAAAAACAAGGATGGATTATGTAGATGGTGAGACAAAGAAGCATAATTTATCTTCTACAAAAAGATCTTGGGGTGTTGTGAACACTGTCATTGGATGTGGCTTTGATCCTGAAAATAAAATATTTTATTATGCATTACACGGCAAGTAGGTTTACTCTATGACATGAAAATTAGATGAGTTTAGTAATCCTTTGTACCCAATGTGTGTATGAGGAAGAGTTTGGAGTGGTGGATTCTTTTATTTGGCATTTTGGGATGCTCGGATGAGAGATATTCTCAAGATAGTTAAAACAAATGGGCAGGCAGATTCCCATAGCATTGATATTTCTGCCGGCCGAGAAACACATCAAAGTATATACCAGACAAGGATTTTCAGGAATACCATCTACATGGAAAAAAAACAATATTTCTTTTGCATGATAGAAGGGCACTAAAAAAAAATCGATGGTGGAAAGATGATGACTGGAAGTGGACTTGTACCTGTGGATTTTATGTTGAAGAATTCTTAGTTTTTGGATATTTAGTAAATTCCTCAAAGGCATATTTATAAGTTGGAATCAGTGCAGTGAGAGGGGTTATAATAGTTATTTCTTTGTTTCTTATATGATGTTGATACATGCATAGAAGAGCTTCAAGACCAAGTTTCACCATTTGATTCAGAAACTGCAATCGCTTTGTCCAGAAACAAAAGTACTATCCCTTTTAAAAAAAATTGGTGATGATGGTGAGAGTATCTTCTTTGCCGAAAGCACAGGTGACATGTTTTATCAAGGGTGGTGCCAATGATTAAAATAAGGTTCATGGAGCTCCTAGGAGAGGTGTAGTCCAAGAATTTATAAATCAAGGACAATCCATTGACAATGCAAACTCAAAATTTCAACGGAGTTTGTCTGCAGAAAAAACATGTGGCTATAGTGCAACTCTTAAGGTTGAGTTGAAATACCTTCATGATTATGCAGGGATCAATACAATAATAGGTTTAATAGTAGATGGAAAATTTGTTTCCCTTATCCAGCATGAATGGAGTCCAAAGTCTTTGATATCCATTTGGGAAATAACCCTTGCAACTTAGTGAATCTAAATAACCTTGATGCAAAAGATGATTATACAGTGGCATAGTATTACACTGGATCAATGTTTTCAACATTTAAACTGTGACGACCCCTTCGTTACGTCTATGAATAGCGAAGCACGATAAGAAATTTTCAACATCACATAATTCATATCAATGCAAAAAACACCTGACATCATAACCTAAGGGACACATGATCACAATATGAACAACTCTACAGTATCATGGCTGACGAAATTGCTAAATATAATGCCAAACGATCTCATTGTAATATCACCAATATCAATAATTTGCCGAATATGAA